>PVJH01003099.1:0-150594 GCA_004026705.1 Nesogale talazaci | reverse complement strand
CCTTCCCTCAAAAAATGGAATCCCCCCCCCCTCCCGAAGCCATGCATTCAATTTTTTTTTACAAAACAACTTTATCATCTTCAAAGTACTCTCCATTACACTTAACGCATTTGTCACATCTGTGACTCCATGCTTGGAAACATTTTTCAAACTCATCTGTTGGGATGGCTGACAGCACCTCCCTCATTTTTTTCCCCCTTTACCTCTTCTTTGTCATCACATTGCTGTCTTTTTATGTCCCTCTTCATTTGGAGAAGCAAAAAGAAGTTGCAAAGAAAGAGGTCAGGTGAGCTAGGTGCTTGGGGGCAAGAGAGGCATGTTGGGTTTTTTTTAGACAAAAACTGGTGCACTGAGATGGCTGCGTGAGCAGGTGCCTTGTGGTGGTGGCAAAACAGGTCCCCTGTCTGCCACAAATCAGGCCTTTTTGGTTGTACACTGTTAAGCAATATTTTCAGAACCTCTCAAAAGAAAGCTTGGTGGACCAAACTCCAAATGCACTATGAGTTGACATTTTCGTCCATTTGAGAAGTTGACGGACGTCCAGAATGAGATCTGTCATCAATCAACATTCCACCTTTTTTTGAAAGGGGCAAACCACTCCTACACTTGAGTTTTTCCCATAGTGCTGTCCTGGTAAGCTGTGTTCAACATCACAACAGTTTCTACGGTCTTCACCCTGAGTGGCCGACAAAATACCACAGCCACACACTGTCCTCTTAAACTGGCCCTCACAGAAAAAGAAGTTCAAGTGAAACTGCTTTTATGAAAAAAATTCCCTGCGACCAGCGAGAACCTTCCCAGAGCCCTGCCACTGGGTGCACTAATTCTGAGTTGCTTGATGCTTGCCTTGCAGGGAAAAACACGTACCATAGAGCTTTCTTCTGTTGTTTGTTTGTTTGCTTGTTTTTGATGGGGGGGTACCCCCTCACATTTGTCTCCATATTTCCAAAATGAGGATCAAAATAATCCTTGCCTCCTCCCATTTTGTAAGGACTAAAGCAGCATATCAAAACGAGTGGCTCAGTCAGACACAGGGTGCACAGGGACTCAAGGGATGTAACTGCCATTGTGGCTTAACTTCTGCCTCCCTAGCTGGTGTGCAAGTACCTGGGGGGCCAAGAGGATGGCGTCTGTGCTCCCACAGCTGAGACAGTGCTTTCAGTAAACATGATATCAGGGAAAAATTCACAGGCGACCATGAATCCCTCTTACCTCACACTTGATGTTCACTTGCAGGCTTGTCAGCAACCGCTGGATTTTCTCTATGAAAATGAGGTCCACAGACAGATTATGGAATCTGCTTTCAAGCTTACTGATGATCTCATTGGCCTGGAGAAAAAGGGGGGGAAAGAGGAAAGGGAGAGTGGCTTCATTTAGATTCGATTTTTTTAGGCATCACTGCCCTCTGGTGGAAGTGGGAGGCCCAGCCTTGCTTCAGGAGAGCTGCTGCTGGACTTGAGCCACCAAGCCAGTGGACCGCAGTCCTGCACTCAACCACTAGGCCACCGGGGCTCAACCCTTGATTTTTTTTTTTTTTTAACTTTGGGAGAAGAGGTTGGAAGGCTTAATTAATGGTTGAAAAGTGGACTCGCTCTCCCATGTAGCATCGACAAAGGTAAGGGGGCCGCCTGGTAGCCCGGGGCCTGGCAACCTGGCTGGGGGCTGGGAGCGGGGCTCACCCACCTGGTCCAGGTACTCACTCTCCATCTTCTCCATGTTCATCATGATGAGGCTTTCAACAAACTCGATGCGTGACGCCTCCTTCTCTAGTCGGTTACACAGGGAGTCAATTTCTTCAGCAGAGAAGTTACCACCCTCCGAAAATAACCTGAAAATGGTGGGGAGAAATGAAAGCCGGCAGCTAAGCCTGGACGTCCGCCCACCATCCCAAAATGCTGGGCTTGCCGAGACTTCAGGCGCAAAGGACCAGGCCAAGGATGGAGGAGGACAGGAGCAGGACTGCCAGGCAGTGTCGACTGTCCCATGCGGGCCAGTTTGTCGGGCCCTAGGGCAGTCGTTCTCCACCTTCCTCATGCCGCGGCCCTTTCCTACAGTCCCTCATGTGGTGATGCCCCCCGCCCCCCCAAACATGACATTGTTTCCGTTGCTACTTCACCACTGTCATTTTGCTACTGTGATCTATCGGGGGTTATGTATGTGAAAGACGTTGAGAACTGCAGCCCTAGAGAGACAAGTGCTGTACTGGCTGAGTGCCAAAGCAGCCTCTTCCTCCGGGATCCACACCGGAAGACTTGCACCGAGCCCCGCGGGGCGGCAGAGAGGAAACAAAGGACAATGGGCCTTTGGGGAGAGGTTTCCGCTGTGGGGGTGACAGTCTGTGTTTGTGGCAGCGACGCTTGGGGCTGCTCACTGCAAGGCTATTAGCAGTTCGAAGCCACCAGCCTCTCTGCAGAAGGAAGATGAGACTCTTGTCCCCGTCAGCAGTTACAGGCTTAGGAACCCGCAGGGGACAGTATGGCAGGGTCGCTCTGACGCGGCATCAGCTGACGGCAAGGAGTTTGGTGTGTTTGGTCGTGCCGGCACCAGCGAACACTTGATGTATGACAACAGTCAGTTAAAAAAAAAAAATGAATGAATCTAGCCTGTCACCAAAGCCTAGGACGAGATGCAGGATTATTGGATTTAGGAATGAGGTACCAGTCTGCGCCAAAGCGCCCGCCCACCTGCAGTTGCGGACGAACTCGATGTTGGTCAAGCGCAGCTTGCCCAGGCTCTCCTCTAAGTACTGCCTGAAGCTGCGCAGGGACACCTGGATGACGTCCACGTAGCTCAGCAGCTCCCTGTGCAGCGCGTGGCTGAGCACCACCAGCCTGCGGGACACGGGTGGCCAGTGAGACCCCCCACCCCCAAGCCCGGCTGCGGCAGCTTCACGTGGCCTGCCCAAGAGGCCGGAGCCCAGACCCTCAGGGGTAGGAAAGGGGTCCCTGGGTGGAAGTTCAAAGTTCCCATGTGTGGTAGACACTAATACTCAGTGTGCAGGCGGAGGGCACCCCCACTCTGGCTCCTGTCACCCCAAATCTCCAACACATTCATTTCAAGCCCTGTGCTCAGAGGCCTGTCTACCAGGCGCTCTACAGTCAAGACCGCCTTGAGCAGGTGCCCCATGTGCTGCTGACCGAGATGGAGAGGGAGGCCCCCGGGAGGCTCCTGACTGATGACCTGTCCACCTGCTTACCGTGAGACCTCCCCTCCTCTTCTGGGAACACCCTCTCCAGAGCTCAGCCAGTGCTGCTTCTCTGATGGGAGAATTCTGGCCCCTCCCCACCTCTCTCCAACTCTACCCAGTCCCGTCTGAACTCGTTTCAGACAAACGCCCCCTCCTGCAGGAAGTCTTCCTGATTGCCCTGTCAGAGGTGCTATTGGCACCCATGTGCTTCCCCGTATCCTTTCGTCTTCCTGGGCTGTCCCCCTTCCTGTGAGGGGCAGAGGCTGGATCAATTCTCCCCAGAAATCCGGCAACACGTGTGCTAAAGAGAGCCACCATTGGATCTGGAAGATTGGGGTGGACAGAACCCTGGGGAGGCCCAGCAGGTTCAAGCCAGCGTCGTTAGTAGAAGCTAGCGCAGCAGAGATGATGCCACGGGGCCCAGGAGCCTGCTCCTTAAGCCATTAGAGGGGGGCTCAGGCTGGGCATGTGGTGAACATGCTCAGCTGCTAACCTCAAGGCTGGAGTCCAAGTCCACCTAGAGGTGCCTCTGAAGAAAGGCCTGGTGATCTACGTGCCCCAAATCAGCCCCTGAGATTCCCATGGGATTCCCGAGTTCTGGTCAGCCGTCCCCAGGGATCTGTTGGGTGGTGGTCACCTATCAGGGGCAACTGTCCCGCTGGACAACAGCAGGTTAGGGGGGAGGAGAGGTTTCTGGGGCCTTCCTGCCCCCGGGGTGCCTTACTGGTGACTCCGAGAGGCGTTCAGGAAAACGTGCTCCATGTCGAGGATCTTGTGGCGGAAGTTTTTGCTCCTCAGGTTCTGCTCCTCTTGGAACTGGCAGAACATCAGCCTCTCCTTCTTCAGGGTCTCCACCACCCCGGCACAGTGCCTGTCCACCCGCTCCTGGTGCAGCAGGAGCTCGGCTGGAAGAGGATGATGCAGCGGGGTCTCGCTGCCAGCCCTGCAGCACCACGTCCCAGCAAGGACACCCCCCACCCCGGTCTGCAGCAGATGAGCACAGGTCAGAAGATGGGGAGCCTCAGGAAAGAGAGGGGAGGGCTTGGGGGAGGGGCGAACCATGGTCTGCTATACATAACAACAGGCCCCCAGGCAGCGCAAACAGTTTGCACTCTGCTGGTGACCATGGTGGATGGTTCAAGCCCACCGGGCAGCTCCAAGGATGATGTGGGGCCTGGCAACCCCCAGAGACCCGGTGACAGTCAGGAGAGCCCTGCCAGTGGTCATCCTGCTTCCGGGTAGCACCACCACCACCACGACCACGCTGCTTCTCTGGGGGCTGCTTCATCTTGCCAGGGGTCGCACAGCCAGAGAGGCCCTGGCAGCTCTGACCCTCCAGCAGCCCCCGCCATCCCCCACGCCTGTGGGCCATCCACGGACTTGATGGGGCGGCTCTGGGCCCCCCATTGAGCTGGGAGCTAAGTCAGAGCCACCCTCTGCACTTCAGCATGAGAGACGCGAGGAAGCCCCGAGACAACCCCGGCCCCCAAGTCAGGGTGCCTCCGCTGCGGGCACGCCTGCGTGGGACAGGCCTGCTGCAGAGTGGGCCTGCGCCTCTCAGGGGCTTTCTGTGAGCCCAGCGGGGGGGGTGGGGAGGGGTTTGAATCGACGGCCTTGATGTTGGCAGCCTAGTCAGCCAGAGCCTTTCCACAGGTAGCTAACAATCCCGCCCCCCAACCCCCCCCAAAAAACAAACAACACTCCCTTGAGCCAATTCTGATTCATGGGGACCCTATATAGCAGCGATTCTCGACCTGGGGGTTGCAACCCTCTTGGGGGTTTGAACAACCTTTTCACAGGGGTCTCCGATTCCTATCGGTAGCAAAATTGCTGTGAGGAAGTGGCCTTGAAAATAAGTCTAGGGTTGGGGAGGGGGAGGGTGACCACTGCAACACGAAGCACTGCATAGAAAGGTTCTGGACCTTAGGAAGGTTCCATAGGGAACCCTGCTGCATAGGGTCCCCGGGGCTTTGGGAATCTTGACGGGAACAGATAGCCTGGTCGTTCTCCCCAGGAACGGCTGGTGGGCCTGAACTACCGGCCCTGTCCTCTCAGCCCTTGTCACACGCTCTTCGCCGAGGACTCCACGACCACCTGTTTGGGAGCCGGGAGGCGATGCCGCTTCACAGAGGGGTGGGAGGAGGTCGAGGCCACTCCAGGGGGCAGACGGCAGCAGGCCCTGAGCAACAGACGGGGGTTGGGGGGGGACATGTGCCCCCGGCGGGCTCCCCACCTGCCCGGAAGTTGTGGATGTCTCTCTCAATGTACTGGGCCCTGGGCTCGAGCAAGTGCAGGCGCAGCTTCAGCTCCAGCTCCAGCTCCTCCAGCTTGGCAGTCAGGATGACCTGGACGTTGATGGCGCACTGGTCGAACCATTTCTCCAGGTGCTCGAAAAAGCCGGTCCGGAGCCTGCGGGAGAGACCGGCCGGGGTCGGACCGGCCCTCAGCGGGGACCGGCAAGAGCCTTCTCCCCCTGGGCACAGAGTGCACCTCCTCCTCGCTCTCCTCTCTCTCCCACTTCGTGATGTGCAGGGGCGGCTATCTCTCTTTGGGGCATTCACAGAAGGCTGCGAGGAATCAGCTCTGCGTGCTTCCAGTGTGGAGGTGTTCTGGCTGAATGGGGGGCATGGGGCGGCGGGGGGGGGGCACTGATCTTATCGAGAGACGCAGCCAGGCGTGTCCCAGCAGGATGAAGAACCCGTGAACCATGGGTCAAGGGGGTCACGGACAGTCACTCTGACAGGAAACACTCAAACTTCCCATGGCCTTTGAGTCGTTTCTGACTCACAGCACCTCTGGGAGTTCAACTCTTTACAAGAGTGGGAAGCCTCATCCATCTCCTGGGGGAACAGCTGGTGCTTTCGAACGGAGGACCTGGTGGCTGAGAGTTCAACCCGTAGCCCACTGCGCCGCCAGGGCTGCTCACAGGACCCTGGAGATGTAAGCAGCAGGGGCTGCTGTGTTTCTGACCCTTTGCTCCCCAGCATCCCCCACCTCCACCCCGCCCCGACCAATGTGCGGTTACTACAGTAGCTCCATCATTCCATGTCCTCTTGAAGATGTGTAAAAGTGTAGGGGTGGTATTCCACCACTCCGTCAGGTCACGGTGATGACTTGTGGGCGTGGCCTTCTCCTAAGGAAGGTCCTGGGAACTCCCTCCTTCCCTCCCTCCCTCTCTGCCTTCACCTTCCCACTTGCTGACCCCGAGAGCTGCCAGAGGCCTGCCCAGTTTCCAACGAAATTGGATCCTCATGACTCAGCAGCCAGCAGCCTGTGATCTTCCTGCATACCGCAGGTGACTGTGTGAGTCTTCAGCGGGACTCACGGACACATGTGGGGCGGGGATGCTTCCTTGTGATAGACACACGATTATGAGTCGCTGGATCTCTTTAGACACACGATTATAAGTGTCGCTGGATCTCTCTCTCTCTCTCTCTCTCTCTCTCTCTCTCTCTCTCTCTCGCCAGCCCGGCCTAACACAGGGACAGTGTCCCACCTACGTTAACGAGCCCCCGGAGCAAAGGCAGGGAGGAGAAGGCTCTTGGACTCACTGCTTCTTCGTTTCTGCCAGCAGACTGGGTTGAATGATGACGTGCTGGAGGAACCTGGTCTCGCCGAGGTCCTCGCTGAGCCTGGCCGAGGGGTAGGAACGGGGCCTCCAGAAACACTCCTCTTCTTCCAGGGGGAGGAAGACAAAGTAGGTGTTCCCGCTGGACGTTGTGAAGCTCTCCATGTCCTCGGTGGGGGATTCCTCCAGCATCTCTTCCTTGCGCTCTGCCTGAGCAAGGGACAAGGCATAGGGAGTTACTTTACAATCCCCACCGTACCTGCCGTGGGGCCGTGACCTGTGGGTCGAATATGGCCGACAGCCCCCGCCCCGTGTTCTGGTTGTGCTGCTGGGTCCTGGCGACCCCAGGCCCCATGGAGCAGGCCCTGGGTGCGCCTGTGACCTGCCACCGAGCCTTCGGGAGAACAACAGGCTTGTCTTTCTTCCTAGACCTTCTGGTCTGGAAGCTCTGGTGACCCCTCCCCAAATAATGCTTTTTAGAATTATGAAATCATCCATTTCAAATCCCCCCCACCCCAAGATAGAAAAGTGAAAACCCTCTGGATTCTGGTTTCTCTTTGGAAATCAGAAGAACTGGTGCTTCTTCTGCAGGTGGCTAGTCCCTCCCCCTCTTTTAATTGCACCGCCCACTCCAGTTCTATTACACGCATGGACATTTGAGTCTGGGGTCCCTGATCAGAGAGAATTTTCCTGGTGCCACGGAGGAGGTGTCAGCTACGAATGCGAGGTCATGTGAACGCGCGTCAAGCTTCCCTTTTCATGAGTCTGACTACTCTGATGACTTTGTGTGGCCAGGCCCTTCCCCGGTCTCTGAGGAGCCCTGTGTGGCAGCGGTGTGCCGGACAGGATGGCGTGGGGGGCTCTCTTGGGCCACCCAGTCTGGGAACGGTCCAGGTGGCGGGGGGGGGGGCAGGTGAGGGGGGCAGACTGCCCTCCTCTGGGAGATGTTACGTTGAGTTGCACAAGGGAGAAGCAACAACAATTTTCCTGTTGATTCGGCCAGACGGGGACCCCATCGGCCAGACGGGAACCCCAGCGCACAGAGCAGAGCTGCCCTAAGGATGGGGGGGGGGTGGTGGTTCTATGGCTGTGACCAGACCAAGATGATGGCCGGGCTGGTCTTCAGAGCTGCCCCCGGGCACTCCTCGCACCATGGAGGGGCGGGGTGGCACAAAGCCAGCCGGGCAAAGGGCCAGATGCGAGCGAGTGAGCGGCAGCAAGGAGACTGCAGAGAAGGGCGCAGGATGCTTCTGGAGAGTGCTGTGGTGAGCGGAGGACTGGATTCCCAGGGACAAAAGGGAAAGCGTGGGTACCTTCCGCACCCTCCGTGGAGGCTGGGTCCTGGGGGACCCTGCTCGCTCGTCTCGGGGGTGCAGGGAGAGGGCAGGCCCCAAACCCAGGCTCACGGCCGCCGTGGAGCCGGCGCTGACCGGCAGCGCCCCGTGGCCTTCCCAGGAGGTCACGGCTACCGCAGTAGACAGCCCGGCCCAGCCTTCCCCAGCTGCCCACCACCCGGCTGTCAGCCCAACGGGTGACCGCACCCCCACGCCAGCACCGAGGCTTCTCAGGCCCAGGGTGAACCTGCCCAGGGTGAACCTGCCCCGGCCTACCTCCTCCACGGACGCTCTGTCCTCCACCTCCTCCTCCTCCTCCTGCTTGTCTTCCTCCTCCTCCTGCCCCTCGTGGCCCTCCTCCTGCTGCTGCCCTTCCGCGTCTTCCTGCGCAGTCCGGGGAGACTTTGGGGAGCTCCCATTCTGAACCACTGCTTCCTCCCTCTCTGGCTCTTGGGCCGTGTCCCCTTCCTCGGGGGACTCATTCCTCTCCGGCTCCGGCTCCGGCTGCGGCTCTCCGGGCGAGAGCGGCCACTCTTCACTGGAGATCTGGCTCTCCAGGCTTTCCCCTTGGCCCTCCTCCCTGCTCTGCGAGGAACAGGTCTCCCGGCTGGCACTCTCGCCACAGGAGGCCTGCCGCCTTCGCGTCAGCTTCCGCCGGTTCTCCTGGAAGAGCTTTTCGTGCATCTCTGTGGGGGTGGGCGTGGGGAGACCGGTTGGTAACCCAGGGGACCTGGAGCCCGAGGTCCCCCCAGCTCCGAGGCGCACGGGTGGGAGCACCTTACCTGGCTCCCGCTGAGTGAAGCAGATCTGCCCGTCCAGGTTCTAAGAGGGGAAGAGCACAGGCCCCGCCCGGTGACCAGGGCTGCCTTTCTCCCAGGGCCGGGCGGTTCCCGAAGGCCACCTCCCCTGGGTCGCTGGCTGCGTGGGCGCCCCGAGGGGCCCAAGGCAGGAAAGAGCTTTCCCCCACCTGGGTGTGAAAGCCATCATCCCTCTCTGGGCACACTTTTTGGCAATGATAGGGAACAAAGGCCAACACCCTTCCCCCACTCCTTCCCAAGAGATGAGCATCTGGTGTCGCCAAGCTGGAGATGAACAGACTTAATGGGCACAAACCCTAAAAGGCCAGCTTTGAGCCCCCTGTGCTCCTGCAATGCACAGGCTTGGGAGTGGGGAGGGGCGGGCGGACAGATCGCAGGGTAGCCGCAGAGTGTACAGTGCCGGGCCGGAGGTCTAGGGGAGGGAGCCTGGATAAATCCTGCCTGGCGTGGGGGGCCACCCTCTGTGTGGAAAGGGGTGAAGACGGCATCCGTCTGTCTGCCTGCCTCCATCAGTGACCTTCACCAGCCTCCACCTTGAGAGACGGGACGGCAAGAGTGTTTGATATTTAACCCAGGACCTCCCAACCCGCCCGGCTGCTCTGGAACCGATGACCAGCCTGGCGTCGGTCCACTCGCAGGGCGGGGCTGAGTGAGGACCGGCGGGTTGCGGGTCTCCCGGGCCGTGCATCATCTCCTGAAAGCAGAGCGCGCATCTCTCAGGCCTTTCTTCCCAGGTGCCGCTGGGTAAATTCAAACTGCCAACTTTCCCACTAGCATCCCAGGAGGGAGGGCATTCATGCGTGACAGGGACAGGGCAGGATATATATGTAATATAACCACACAAGGGTCCTCTGGGGAGGGGCTGGGTACCCCCAGGTCTGTGCCCACCACAGGCGAGTCAGCTCCCTGGTCACGCAGGGCCTGGGCTGGTCTTTGGTAACAGAGCGGAACTCCGGGAAATCCAGAGACAGAAGCTCACAGACTCCTCTAGGGGCAGCTGCGGCAGGAGGCGCTGAGTCTGAATGATGTGTGAGCCCGTGGCACGGCCAGCAGACTTGGAATGAGATGCACGAGGCATAGCTGGCCTTCAGGAAGGAGCCCTGGGGGTGTATGGTGGCACGCCGGGCTGCTAACTCAGAGGCCAGCGGTTCGAAACCACCAGCGTCTTCATGGGAGAAAGATGAGGCTTTCTGCTTCCAAGAAAGGGCAATCTCAGAGTCGTGCCGGGAGGGGCCTATGCTGTCCTCGGGGGTCGCCCTTCTCGTCCACAACCGCCGTCCCTGGGCTGGCGGCGTCCTTCCTCTGACGATGCAGAGGGTTGAGGGACCAGAGTGGCGCCAACATCACCGGGCAAGCACGTCCGTCCCGGATGGAGAGAGGTGTCGGCAGGGCAGCGGCGGGATGAGGGGTGGGCACCGGTGTGGGTGCCCCGGGGACCGACGGAGGCACAAGCAAAGCGCAGGCCAGCTGGGGGTCGCATGCAGCGAGTGGGATGAACTCGTCACACGGGGGAGGGTCAAGTCCGGAGCCCCAAGTGCGGGGAGCCATGCAGCGGTGTGTGGGACGCAGTGCCGAATGCAGAGGTGCGGGAGGGGCTTCAGAGCAGGAAGGTGAATACGTCCATCAGGGCTGTGTTTTAGGCTTGTTGGCCTGGGGCAGGTGACAGGGACGGAGACAAGCAAGGAAGCCGGCGGTGCCCTAAGCAAACCCTGGTGGTGAGGTGGGTTGCTCGCTGAACTGCTAGCCACAAGGTCGGCAGTTTGAACCCACCAGCCACTCCGTGGGAGGAAGGTGAGGCTGCCAAACCCTGTGAAGACTGGAAGCCTCGGAAACCCACAGGGGCGGTCCTCCTGTCTCCTGAGTGGGAATCGACTCGGGGCCTCCCTGGAGTTGTGCTTACGGTCCACTCCAGCCACCTGACCGCAGCCTCTAGCTGGGGCGGCTCGGGGGGGTGGGGGTGGGGGAGAAAAGCAGCAGCCAGGCCCTCCCTCCTTCTACACAGGCCAGGGGTCCCCGTGGCCCTCTGCGTACCTGCCCAAAGATCTCCCGAACGTAGAAGTGTCGGCTGAGGCTGTAGCTGTAGGAACTGAGCTCCTTCAGCATGATCTCGGGGTACGCCATCACTTCCTTCCTCAGCATGGCATGGGAATTTTCATACCTGCGTGGGGAGGCCAGAGTCTGAGGGCGGTGCGGGGTGGGGGGGGGGGGCGGTGCAAGGACCAGGAGCAACATCACAGACCCAGGGGGCAGGACCCAATCTGGCCCTTAGCGCCGCAGAGCGCTGCAGTGTGGACTTCTCTTCAACGGGCCGCAGTCCCTGGGTCGGTGGAGGATCACGGGACAAGACATGTGGTGATGGCTGTGGCTGGCCCCTGACTCCTGACAGTACCCGCCCCCCGGACCCCCGCCTGCAGCGGAGTGAAATGCTGCCTGATGGTGCTCTGGCCCCCTGATCGGTTAGGGGAAATTTTCGCTAGCTGATGCTATGAGCAGGTCGCCGGCCTCTCTTCCCAGTCTGGGCGTCCCAGCAGCCGGCGAGCCTCCGCCGACAGACGGGGGATGGCTGAACTTGAGCGGCACTGGCCGCACGTCCAAGCTGGGCCTGGCGTTTGCAGGGCCAGAGCCTCCCACTGACGCATCATCGCGGCTCGTCCTGGGCTGGTAGGAGCTCCCGCTCCCTGCCCATTGTCCTGGCCCTGTCCTGCGTCACCCCACCCGACCCTCTGAATGCCAGGCCTGGGGCTCTCCCCACCCCCTCACCCAGGGTCAGGGGTACCGTATTTGCCCGAAGCTGTGTTTCTGAAGCTCACCACAGCCCCCTGCTTGGCGGAGCAAGGCCATTTCTGCCGACGGAACACACGGAGTGGGTTTGCACAAGGGCACAAAGACACAGAGTGGTTCATGCAGAACTGTGTGTCGGATGGACAAACGGCAACCCATCTGGGAAAGCTACTCAGCTGGAGGAGGGGCTGTGACGTAGCACCCCCATGAGACGAGGGTCAGAAGTCTCCAGGGTCAATTAAAGGGAGCTCAGGGCTCCCTTACGAGCTTTATTTTATAGGGGTTTTTTTTGTTTGTTTTTTGTTTTGGGGGGGAGCATCACTGCCCTCTGGTGGTCGTGGGAGCTACCCAGCCTTGCTCCTGGAGAGGTGCTGCTGGATTTGAACTACCAAGCCCGTGGGCCGCAGTCCCGCACTCAACCACTACGCCACTGGAGTTCAGCCCCACAAGCTTTATTTTAAGACTACTGTACTGTACTATATACCAGGGGTCCTCAAACTTTTAAAACAGGGGGTGAGTTCCCTGTCCCTCAGACCGTTGGAGGGCCGGACTATAGTTAAAACACAGAAGCAACTAGGAACAAATTCACTGCAGGCCTGGGATGAGTTGGCTGCTAAGCAGGACATGCAGCAGCAACAAAAACACCCGGCGGGCCAGATAAATGTCCTCGGCGGGCCGCATGTGGCCCATGGGCCGTAGTTTGAGGACCCCTGCTATATATTATACTAAACTATCCACGTGTAGAGGGGCCCTGGTGGCGTAGTGGCCATACAGTGGGCTGGTAACTAGAAGGTCAGCACTTTGAAACCCGCAGCCGCTCTGTGGGAGAAAGAGGAGGCTTTCTGACTCCACCGAGGGACAGTTTCAGAAACCCACAGGGATGGTTCCCCCTTTCCCACGGAGTCCCCACGAATCGAATCAACTCGGTGGCAGTGAGTTTTGCATGCGAGATGTGTCTATTTCAAGGGGGGAGGGGACACTGGGGCAGGAATGTGGGGGGGAATTTCCACCTGCCTCTACTGGCTAGTGTTTTTGGGGAGAGAAAAAAAAGAGCACGCATGCTGCCGACATTCAAAAACCAGGGGCGGGCCTATGCGCTTGGTCTTCAGGAAACCTCTCCCTCAGGTTTCCAGGGTGACCCCACAAGCACCAGCTGAGAGTGGAGCCGCACAGGGCACAGGCACTGTCCAGAGTGCGAGGCATCAGGCTTGCCCTCCGGCGGGCTGGGCACACCTCTGTGGCCCCTCCCAGGAATCCCAGGCCAGCTGCTGGCTTCTGCCTTCGGGCCGGTCTTGACCCGCCTCCCTGCTGCCCCGCCAGTTCCCGCTCGGCATGGCTTACTTGGCCGCCATGTTCTTCAGAATGTCCTTGGCCCTCTCGAGGTGTAACTTCAGGTTCTGCTCGAAGCTCTGCTGCCGCAGCTGGTCCAACAGCTTGTCTAGGCAGGTCTCCTGGGCCTGGTGGCAATCCACAGAACAGGGAGAAGCGGGTGTGAGCTGGGGACAGGTCTTCGTGCTCAGAGACCCTGCCCCTCAATGGACGTCCTCTCCCCGGAGGTCGGGGGACGAACCCAGAGCGCTCTCTCCGTTACATAAAGAGGCACCAGGTGTGCCATCCTCTTGCTCGTTCCACCGCGCCCCCCACCCCCACCCCCCCGGCTCCAGGCCTTCTGCCCCTTCTTCCCTGAGTCACACTCATCGCCCAGCCTAGAGCCCTCTTCCCTCCCCAGCCCCATGGGGCTCCTTCTGAGACAGTTCTCCGTGGGGCCCTGGTCAGTCTGCTCAGGCCCGGCCACACCTGCTCACTGCTCCTCTCTCCCACCCACACACACAAGGTGCCCAGGGGGGCCAGGCTGGAAAGGGGGCACCGCTATTCTGGGAGGAAGGAGTCCTGGCCAGGGGAGAGGCGCCAGAGCCTCCGCCCCTCCGTTTGTCACACACACACTCTCTTACAGACACGTTTGGCACAAGGCACCCACTCTCCATCCAGCTCCATGGCCAAGCTGGCCAGTCTGAGGTCTGATGTTTGGGCCCTAGAGTCGGTGTGGATTCCGGCTCATGGCACGGAGTGTGGATCACAGCTCTCGGTTTGAAGTTCATCTCCACGCCCTCAGCCTTCCCATCCTTCGAAGGGAGGCCTTGACTGCGCCATGGAACTGTGCCCTCTCCCAGCCCTTCCACGATGCCCAGAGCGAAATCCCTCGAGCAGCCTGGAGACCCCAGAAGAGGGGACCCTGGACCTCGCAGAAGTCCTGAAAGACCCACCAAGTGGTCTTCCCTCCCACGACCTCCGGCCACTTCCTGGGAGGCCCTCCTGGAAGGGGGCTGCTGGCCTCAGATTGAAGGGGCGGGGGGTTGCTGTCTGAGGTGTGAATTGGGCTGCTCTATCCCAGTGGAATGGAAACATTGATTTTGTCATCCAGGATTCTCCTGCCCACTGGGAAGCACACGGTGCTGGGCTCGCACATGGGGATGAAGTAAAACACTGTCGCCCCTGGAGGCTGGGGCGGCCCTCCCCGGAAGGTAGAAGGCTCAGGCTCCACCCTGTGCCCCTGCACTCTTAGGAGAGACCCTCCTGGGCGTGCAGCTAGGCCTCCTTGCCCTCAGACCTAGGGTCTGGGCCAGGGGTTAGGAAAACCCTTGCCTCTCTCCTCCTTCACCCCACCCCTGTCCACCCCCGGTGCCCACCAACTGTTCCTCCAGTGCCTGAGACTCCTGTCCTGGAGGTGTGTCCAGTGTCCACTGCCCTGCTGGCTAGGAGTTGGTAGAACGAGAGCCCATGGGTGCAGCTCTTCTTGATGACCCTAGGCCTTGCACTGTGCCTGGCATGTGGCCTATTACAGGTGCTGGGCAATACACACTGGATGGGTGGGTGGGTGAATGGATGAGCGATGGATGGATGGGTGGATGGATGGATGGATGGATGGATGGGTGAGTGGATGGATGAGTGTGTGGATAGATAGATGGGTAGATGGATAAGTGGGTGGGTGGGTGAATGAGTGAATGGGTGGATGGGTAAATGAATGGATTGGTGGGTAGATGGATGAATGTGTGGGTGGATAGATGAGTGGATGGATGAATGGGTGGACAGGTGGGTGGGTGGATGGATGGATGGATGGATGGATGGATAGATGGGTGGGTGGATGGGTGAGTGTGTGGGTAGAGAGATGAGTGAATTATGAATGGGTGGATGGGTGGCTGGATGGGTGGACTGAGGATAGATGGATGGATGGGTGGGTGGGTAGATGAGTGGATGGATAATGAGTGAGTAGGTGGATGAATGGATAGATGGATGAGTAGATGAATGGATGAATGATAGATGAGTGTGGATGGATAGATAAGTGGTTAGATGCATGGGTGGCTGGTTGGCTGGCTGGGTGGATAGATGCTGCTGGTGTTTGTCCATCCCCAGCACCTGATTCTCCTGGTTCTGCTTCTGCCGGTGCTGCTCCATTCGGTTCTCCAGCTCCAGCTCCTGGCTCGACACCGCATTCTGGTGGGCCTCCCACAGCTGCACGGCCTCCTGGAAGTAATTGAAGAGGTCCCGGCTCTGCCGCTCTGTCTGCTTCCCCAGGCTCTCGAAGGAAGCCTGCAAGGACAGAACCCAAGAAGGGTGCTGAGAGGCCAGGACCAGAGTCTCTCCCATGGGGGCCCCCTGGCTGGTCAGCAGAGGCCAGAGACTCTCCGAGGACCGGCCACCCCTGCCTGGGAACCGTCCAGCAAGCTCCCCTGCTGCGTCATGCCTGTGCCACCCTGCCCCTCGCCCAGGGGCATAATCACTGTCTGACCCTGAAGGTCTGTGCTCTGTCCCACTGAAGCCCGGCAGACACAAGCACACTGGGGACAGAGCAACCGCAGGTCCGCCTAGACATGCAGGCCGGCAGCATGCAAACGGCCCCAAGGAGTGGTCCTCCACCCAAGTGCTGGACTCACCGAGGCCGGCCATTGTGTGTGTGGGGTGTGTGTGTGTGTGTGGGGGGTCTATGTGTGTCTCACCTCCTGCCTGAACAAGAGCCTACCACTATGGCCTTCCACTTGTTTGGGGAAGGCCCTGTGAACAAAGTGCACAGGCTTTACATTAAAAAAAAATCATTTTATGGGGGGACCATATAACTCTTAGCACAATCCACACGTACATTATTGTATGCAAAGCACATTTGTACCTTTGATAATATCATCATTCTCAAAATATTTTCTTTCTATTTAAGTCCTTGGTATTGGCTTCTCTTTTTCCCACTCCCTTTTTGATCTCCCCTCCTTCATGGACCCTTGATAATTTATAAGTTATTATTATTTTGCCATCTGGAACGCTGTCCCTTTCAAGGAAGGCCCTGCTGCAGGCCATACAGCTCTGAGGGGGAGCCTGCTCCTGGGGCTGGCCCAGTGTTGGGGCCCTGGTGAGGGGGAGGGGCCCTCTCCTCTCAGCCCACCCCGCCTGCCGTGCGGTCCCCCTACGCACGTCCATGAACTCCAGCTCCTCCTCGACCTTGCTCTGCAGCACTCCCACCATCTGGTAGAAGGACGGGCTCACCAGTGCCGCTGCCTCCTCCTCCGTGAAGGCTTTCCAGTCCAGCAGCTGATTCTGAAAAAGACCCCATGCCCATCTCCAGGACCCTCTCGGGAAGCCCTAGGCACCCAGGGTAGACAGGGTGGGTCTTCATGTGCTGGGCCCCATGGTCCAGGCACCGTCAGCAGGTCTCACCACCTGCTGCCACCCGGCCCCTGAGACTGAGTTCTCATCAGCCCAGGGCAAGGCGAAGACACCAAGGTTCTGAGATGGGCAGTCACTCGCTGGCGGTCACTCAGGCTACCCATCTTGCAGGCACCAGCCACCTACCCCCAAGACCTCAGCTCCCCTCACGGCCTGCATGGTGCTGCCAGCCAGCAAGGTGGGCATGGTTGACATTCACTGCACCCTTGAACGAGGCCAGTCAGAGAGCAGCCTCTCCGTCTGTCACAGGATGCACCACCCACACACAGGAAGGCGGCCTCCCCCAAATCCACACTTTGCCCATGGCTGCAAGCTTCCACCTCTGGCAGACGGAACCACCAGGCCCCCTTGGCCAGGCCCCGGGCGCTATGAGGGGGCTGTGGCAGCCCTAGGAGTTTTCTTTCTGTCTGCACCCGGCACAGCAGAGGCAAGAGTCAGCTCCTCCAGGTGTTCCTCCTTCTGGGGTGACCACAGCTCCCACCCCAAACCTCACAGGATGATGTGAGTGCAGGGTTCCCCACCTGTCTGTACTCCCTTCCCAGCCCCCTCCATTCTCAACCCAGTACACCTTCCTGAGGGCGCCACCTACAAGCTCTATCAGAGCAGCGGGGGGGGGGGGGGGTGGCAGACAGGAGGGGGCATGGTGACAAGCATCTTCATCTCCTTCTAGCCCAGGAGACCAGTCATCGTCACTGAAGGTGGCTGAGCTGCCTGACCCAGAGGGAGAGACTGGGCACGACAGTATGGATTCTTTATGAAGGCTAACAACTGGGAGCCTCCCCATGGTGAGCCAAGGGGAGGCGGAGGAGAGGGAGGGCTGCAGCGAAGGAAGGGAACAGAGCCCCAGGAGGCCCAGCAGCCAGGGGTGCGGGGAGTTGGGAGGAGAGGAAAGCAGGAGGGGTCAGATCCAGAGAGGGAGCAACTGCACCCCATGTCCTCCGTTCATCTCAGGACTGTGGGGGGTGGGGGTGGGGGTGGGGAGGAGAGGGTGGCCTACCTTGCACTTCTGCACCTGGGCCAGGCACTCCTGCCAGGTGTTCTCGTACTGCAGACGGATGCGTAACATGCAGTCCTGGTTGTAGGTGTCTCCAGGGAGGGAAACAAACGAGAGGTCTCAGCCGCCTGTCTTCCACTTGACAAGCCCCAGCTAGAGGGAGGGCTGTCAGGACCAGAGGTCCAGTCTGGTAGTGGCGGTATGTGTGTATTTGGGGGGAGGGGATCCCCTAAAGACAAGCGTCCCAGGCGGCCTCCTGACGGAATTCACTCTGGCCTCGACTCCTGGTTCCGTCTCAAGGCCAGGGAAGCTCTTTGGGGGAAACTGCCCCAAGTCATATACCAGGCCCCGGGATGTGATGGACCAGGAGAAGGCTTGGAAACGGCTTTTCTCTTCCGTGGAGTCTCCTCTGACCCGTGTGAACTCTGTCGGTCAGAGCAGCCGTGCCCTGCTGAAACTGCCAATCATTAGGGGGCAGGAAGCCTCCTCTTCCTCACTTTGCACCCAGTGTGCAGACACGCTGCCTGCCACGAGGGCTCCGTCATTTGTAATTCAGCGGCTGTTTGACTGGACTGTGGCTCTTGTGTTACAATAAGCAGAGCCACAGCCACCTGAGGCTCAGACTCCTGGCAGCTTCTGGAAGCGGACAAATAGCAAGGGTTCACTGGCGGCCATTGCACACAGCTGAGGGGGACCGGCGGACAGCGGCTGGGCCTTGGGGATAGTGGAGAGATACACACTAAGCCTGATGACAGCTTTCCGAGCCCCTCGCACTTCCCATGGGCCCCCGCTGAGTCTTCCTGCCTCCACTCACAGCCTCAGGTCTCATCAAGCCCTTCCCTGGGCTCCTATTGCCCTTAGGGCAGTAGAATACCCCTGGCCCTCAGGTCGGCCTGCTGTCCCCCACCCCAACCCCCACACACGAGGTTTGAGCTCTGGGAGCCTCAGTTCACCCTCTTACTCATGCCAGCATCTGACTGGCTAAGGCAGGAGCCCTGGTGGCGCAGTGGATGACGTGTTGGGCTGTTCATCAAGGAGCCGGCAGTTTGAAAGATGAGGCTTCCTATCCCTGTACGGTTTGCAGTCTCAGACACCCCCAAGCCCACTGGTCTCTGGCTCCCTGGGAGTTAGAATGGACTTCCTGGCAGTGCTGAGTGGATCGGCTGAAGACCCCACAGAGAGAACACTTGAGTAGCACCCCAGGGAGAGGGGATGGGCTGGGGGTGGCACTATGACTCACCCAGCTGCTTATTCATGGCAATGAGGGAAGAGGACCACTCGTTCAGCCGGGCTTGGGAGTACACAGGGGGCAGAAGCTCCCTGCAGGGGGGAGAGAGAGCGAGTCAGCAACAGTTGAAGAGACACCGTGTTTACAAAGTCCGAGGGCACCTTCAAGGAGGACACAGGCCTATTACCACCCAGTGATCCTCATGGGGGCACCTTCAAGGAGGACACAGGCCTACTGCCACCCAGTGACCCTCACCCACCCAGCCCGCAGGGCACAGGCTGTCAATCTGTATGGGGACAGACAGCCTCCTCAACTTGAGAGAGGCTAGTAGGTTCGAACCACCGACCTTTGGGGTTGCTGCCCAATGTGTAACCCACTATGCTCCGAGGGTTCCTATCCAGGAGCCTAGCTCCAGAGAGTATCTATGTCAGACTGAAGAACAAAATGACCGCCTAGGGGCTTTTCTGGTGCCTCAAAAAGTTTCTCCTGGAAAGGTGTTTTTCCTTTTGTTTTTTTAAATCCTAGGGAGTCCATTACTTAGCAACACTTGATTTTTTTTTTCTTTTGAATGGGAAAAACCAAGCCATTCATATCACTTGATCACGGATTTCTACATCTATGAACCCAGTCCAAGACCAGATAAAGTTCTGAGGAAATCTAGGCAGTAAAGCATTCACCGACAACTTCCCGATAAACATAAGAACCACCTGCACAGCTAACAGGAGCAAAGGGTCTCAACAGACGGTGACTGATCACCATCCAAACTCATCACAGTGTATGGCAGGCTGAGCAAAAAGTAAGGCAGACCAAAGAAATGCCCCGAATATCAGGGACGCCTCCCACGTCAAGAGCTAAGAGTCCAGTGCTTCCTTCTTGGAACCCGGAGTTGACCATGGGCCTTGCTTTGGCTACTGTGACACCAGCAGAGGCTACAGAGGGCCAGCGCACCGGGCTTGTCCTCCCCTGCCGCAGGAGGTCTTGTGCCACCTTGGCTGTGAGCCTGGGCTCGCCCCTGCTGCCCAGAGGCCAGAGGTGTTTTTAAATGACCTGCACGGACACTTGCTGAGCCATCTTAGCAAGGAGTACGTGGAAGGCCCCTTCCTACTGTGGAGGGGAGGAAGGGCTTTGGTGTCTACAGCGTTCCGTGTGCGGCTGGAGGAAGAGCTGTAGGTCCGGCTCAGGGCTGCCCATCACAGGCTCCAATCGGTTCCCCTCCAAGTAGCAAACGCTGATGGTGCCACCCATCTCCGCCCGGTCTCAAAGCAACAGCTCAGTGCCGGCCTACCGGCCCGCCCGCCCGCCCCCCTCAAGACCAGGGGCACACTCCATGGCTTCTGGCAGCAGCATGCCACACCCTCTCTGGCTGGAAGGCCCGTGACCACGGACCTGGAGGGACTGTCCGACCAGGGAATCAGGAGGTGGGCTGGTGTCTGTGGGGGTGGAGTGCCCCCCACCTGAGGCCCCCTGCGCAGGGGTACCTGCACTTGCAGAGGTGCTGCAGCCGCGCCCACTGCAGGCTCTTCTGCGTTTTCAACATGGCCTCCACTTCCTTCTTCACAGCCGGGGGAGACTGGATCCTCTTACTGGCCATGAACTCACTGGGCACCGTGGAGAGGCAAGAAGAAGAGGGACGGACACTCGGTGCCTAGACACGCTCCTCCTCTTACACCGGCTTCTCCCAGACCCTCCTGGGCCTCTGGGAGATCAGAGGAGGAGGAGGAGCAGGGGGAGGCGGAGGAGGAGGAATGACGGGAGGAGGAGGAGAAGGGATGACAGAGGGGGAATGTGGAGGGAGGAAGGAAGCAGGAGGGAAGAGGAGAGGCAGGAGAGAAGGGGTGAAGGGTAGGGGGTGGGCGAAGGGCAAGGGAGCTCTGCGGGAAGTTCAGGGGCTAAGAGCACAGTCCCAAGAGGGGGTCCGATGTACAGACGGGCCGAAGACGGCCCCTGAGCACCAGCCCCGTACTCCGTGGGAGGTGCCACAGCTGAGTGGCCTCCACTCCCGGGCCCCCATCCACAGGGGGCAAGCGGCCTCATCTTAATCCAGCACAGAGGCTGTGGGCTTGAAGCACTAGGACAAGGGAGGACTGGCCCTCTGAGTTTTGGAGACAGTGACTCTTAGCAGGTGTAGAAGGCCCCGCCTCCCAAAGAAGCCAGTGGGGGTTTCGAACAGCCAACCTTGCAGATCAAAGCCCAACAAGTAACCTCTACGCCACCAGGGGCTCCTTCCATCTACCTCTAGGTGGTGGTCTTTTGAAGGATAACCTTGATCACCAGAACAGCCGAGTCATGATTGAGAAAAAGGGACCACGAATGATGCCTCCCTAGTCCCTGCTACGTGCCACCCTCACCCCCAACCTGGGGGAAGAAGGACCTGAAACTCTGCACCAGCGCGTCCTTCTTGTGCGTCTTCCAGACGTCCACCAGGTCGTGCCAGCGGCGGCGGTTGCTGACCTCCTGCTGCAGCGTGGCCTCCATCAGGTTGAGGGAGAGCTGGGCGATGGCCCTCCGGTTGCCCAGCAGGGCCTGGTTGATGATCTGTTGTCATGGGCGGGAGGGCGGGGCTCTCACAGGGTTCTCCCACTGGGAGAGAGGGGCTGGGCCCTGCGTCTGAGCCCTGCGCCTGAGCGCCATGGGTGCCCCAAGGAAGCAGCCTGGTGCTGAGCAGAACCCCTCATCCCCCGTGCAGATGGGGCAGTCTGTCCAGAGAGAGGACCCCGGATGCGAGGGAGTCAAAGGTAGGGGGAAGCGGCATTTCATGTCTCTTCTTTTGTTCCCAAAGCAGCGTGCTCACATCATGGACCAGCCCTCCTCCACCCCCCAAAAGGTGACTGTCTTATCCTCCGTGATCAAAGAAGGTGGGTATACCCCTCTGGTGTTGCTCATCTGGGCACTCTTGGTATGTGTGTAAGGGGAGGGGGCTTCTCCTGGTGCTGCGCCCCTGCCCCGTTAGAGAGCAGCAGTCCCCTCACTAACCCCACACCAGCCACTGGAACACGCAAATATGTTTCCAGATGTTTCCCAAAGCCCTCTCGAGGTAGGGCATTGCTTGGGGCCAAGGCCAGTGGGCAAGCTTGGACCAACATGGCAGCTATGGTCACGGAGCTGCTTTTGCAGCAGCCCCTGAGCCCATGACTCCGTCGATGGCCCTGTCCAGGGCACCCAGGTGCTGCGGTCCGGCCCCTCACATCTGTGGGCATGCCTAGTCACCACTGCACCTAAAACTTGGTCTCCCTGTATCCAGCGTGTCCCTGGAGTGCCTCCTGCCCCATACACACAGTGGACACTTGAAAAAAGCATTGGGGTTCCTAACCATGACATTATGCTGGGCCATCTGATTAACAATGACAGGTGAGGAAGAAATGTATCTTAGAAAGAATTGGATTGAAAATGCTTCCGACAACCGAGGCATCCATCTTCAGAGGCCAAGGTGGGTTACTTGGAAGACTGACATAGAAGTAGCGGGCCACTCCTGAGTCATCCCGGGCCCTCTGGGGCGCCATGGGGGCCTGCTCCTCCTGCTGAGGGCCCACTCCTTGGAGATGAACACCACTCACCATGGCTTCTTTGTTCATCAGCCTGTACACGTCAGGCTGCATGAGATAGGACGTTTTCTCGATGATCTCCACATACTTCCTCAGCACCTCTTTAAGCTAGACACGAACAGTCAGGCATCAGGGCGAAGGCTTCTCTCTTTCTGAAGCCCTCGGAGGGAACAGACGGCCGCCCGACGCCCCCAGCAGGCCCGAGCCACCCAGGAGCCTGTCTGCACACCGCTCACTTTCTCAGCTCGAGAGAACTCCAGTGCGTGCAGGCTCTCCTCCAGCTCCTTGACCCACTGCTGACGGACCAGGAACTTCTCGGCCACCTTGTCCCACAGCTCCCACAGGGTCTGAATGGAGAGTGGGGGGAGGAGCGAAGGGAAGGGAAGGCACTGGACCAGGTTGGGGACCCAGGGGAGGCCCAGGCACGAGGGACCCCTACTTGAATGGTGTAGTCCTGGATCCGGGAAGCAGTTTCCACCTTTCGGAAGAGATGGTGGATGTTTTCGTCGCACTCAGCCAGCTTTTGCAAGAGAAGGGCTCCGGAATCCACAACAAGGGGCTCCATTTCCTGAAACCAGCGTGGAGGGGGGTGGCTGTGATAGTTACATCATCTGTTGTCAACTTGAGACTTAAGAGTGAAGGGGTGTAGTTAGCCTGTCAATCAGGTTGCAGCCTGATGACTTCATTTGGAGGCCCAACAGAGATAAATAGCTCCCTGGAGATGAGACACACACACACACACACACACACACACCCTGTAAGACATTCCTGTTGAGAAGACACATGGAGCTTTGCTATAGTCCTGGAGCTGGAGGAGTCACATGGAGACCCTGGCAGCGCTGACATGCTTCCACTGCCACTGGATCCACAAGACTTTCCACCTTTTGGCTTGTGATCTCCCTGCATTTGATAGTATTGCATGGTTGTGTGAGCCTACAGAGGAATTTATGGACAAGTATCAGACATGTGGGCTAATATTGGACTTAGGGACTTAATCTGGACTGGGTTGGGACATTTTCTCAATAGTCAATGGCTCTTGTACATAAAGTTCTTTCTTTCTTCTTTTTTTTTTTTTTTTTTTGTGGCATCACTGCCCTGGTGGGAGTAGGAAGCCCAGCTTTGCTCCCAGAGAGCTGCTGCTGGATTTGAACTGTCAACCCTGTGGGCTGCAGCCCTGCACACAACCACTAGGCCACAGGGGTTCAGCCCATAAAGTTCTTTCTTATACACAGATAAGTGTCTAAGAATTTGTTCTGTAGTCGACCCAGTCTAACACAGCAGGGAAACGGCAGCCGCTGGCACAGCTTCAAGCAGAACCAGCCCCGCCTTGTCTTGAGGAGTGATGTGTTCCCGGGACTTCACTCTCAACGACCGGGCAGGAGGCAGTCAGCAAGTGCGGGGGCCACTCTGCTTCGATTGACCATCATCCATCACAGCCCCGAGATGTGGGTGCTGCCATCAGGCTGTGGCCAATGCTCAGCAAACATTGATGATGGACGGGACTGGCTGCCTGAGAGAATCCCCAGCTTACCGAGGATGGACAGGGCTCAGGGAGGTGGGGTGGCAAAGGAACCAGAGTTTGTAGACGAGACCAGAGCAGCTGGGGCATCCCACCAGAGTGTGGGCTGGCTGCAGGGGGTAGCAGGTTTTGGGGTAGAGGACCGGCCTCAGAAATCTGGGACCAGGTGATGCAGTTGGAGAGTCGGTGGGTGGGGAAAAGGGTGAGGAATTTCTGGGGTTCAGAGAGTACCAGAAAGGGAAGAGATCCAGTTGCAGGAAGGCTGGTTTTCTTTAGGGGATATTCTGGCTAGGGATGAGGTCTCTGGAGAAGACACCAGAACAAGCAAGGGTGGGAGGTGCTGAGGGCCTGGGGGCAACAAGGCCACCAATGTCCGCCCTTGGGCCACTCAGGACTATGCAGGGAAGCCAGAGGCTAGGCTCTGGCATCTAAGCACTGTTCCAGCCGGGGCTGGATGCTTTCTGCTTAGGTGACCTCAGGCAAGAGGCTGTGACCTCCCATGTAAAATGGACGCAGTAAGTCCTGTCTGGTTTTCAGGAGTGGTTCCAGAATCAGGGGGAGCCCTGATGGCATAGTGGTTATGCATAGTGGGCTGTGCGATCCACAGATCAGCAGTGTGAAACCACCGGCCACTCCAAGGGACCCTTACAGCCTCAGAAACTCACAGTTCTATCCTGTACCATAGGGTCGCTGTGAATGAATGAGTGTGAGTAGGCCTTAGTCACCCACGCCTGTCTACTGGAATTCCAGCCACGAGGGTGACCTGGAAGGGCGAATGCATGCAAGAAAGCCCCCGCCTTTGGGCTGGGGTGTGTGTGTGTGTGTGTGTGTGTGTGTGTGTGTGTGTGTGTGAGTGTGTACACGCAGAGGGAGGGAAGGCTCTCACCGCTCCAATCTGCTGGATCTCCTCCTGAAAGTTCGCCAGCGCCCCCTCATAGCTGTCCCTCTTGTGGTCTCTCCCTGGCAGGCTGATGGGCCGGATCTTCTCGGGCACTTGGGAGAAACAAGGCTGGATACAGGTGCCCGCAGGGCCAAAGGGAGCTTTTAGGCGTTCCCAGAAGAAGCCTGGGCAGGTTCTGGGCACCTGCTGGCAGGACCTGCATTCAGAAGACAGCCCCTGAGCACGCAAGGAGGCAAGGGAGGCTCAAAGGGAAAGCCAGCGGATGGTGGCGATCCTTCAGTCCAGGCAGGCCACGGAACGCAGGAGAAAATGTCCCCATGCGTGGACAGCGGTGCCTTTTACGTCCTTTTCTCCAGTGCTGCCAATGAAGATACATGCTCCAGCCTGAGAGGACGATTCCAGGTCCTGCCACTCAACCACCCACAGGCCCAGGTTGTGTTGTGGACCCCCCCCCTTTTTTACAGGTGAGGAGACTTAAAAGAACATGGCATGGAGGTGAAGAATTCTCTTACCCAGAGCATTTGACCTTTGCCTCTGACCCCATGAAGGTAACCGCTAACCTAGCGGTTCACAACCTCTTTGGGGGTCCAACGATCCTTTCACAGGGGCAACCCTACATAACTGTCACAAAATTAAAGTTATGAACTTGATGGCTGGTGTGTCCCCCCCGCCCCCACATGAGGGGCCCCTCACATGAGGGAACTCTATGAAAGGGCCACAGCATCAGGAAGAGGGAGGACCATTGCTCTAACCCCTCAGGATTTTCCAAGCCAGGCTGATGCTATGTGCCGTGGAGAGAATTCCGACTCACAGTGAAGGGGGTCAGTAGGACAGAGTTGAATTTGCCAGTGGGTTTCTGAGACCCTCGTCTCTATGGAAACAGACAACCACATCTTTCCCAAGGCTTTGAACTGTCAACGTTTCAGTGAGCAGCCAAGTCCTTAACCATTGTGCCACTTGGGCTTCTTTTTCTAGTGATGAGTGTCTTTCTTACTCATAGAGTCTGGGGGCTTGGACTACACCTGATCGATTACTTGGGGTGGGGGTGGGGGGTTGCTAACACAGAGGCTAGGCTGGGACTTGTGTCTCACAGAATGTGATGGCTAAGGAGATAACCTCGATTCCGTGACACCTGAAGTCCCAAGACAAGAACCTCTCGGAAACTCCCAGATGCCCGCCCCTGCAGGGCCCTTCGTGCCTGGCCAGGCCTGTCCCCAAGGCAGGAACAGGAGCTCACCCAAAGTGTCACTGAGGCCCCGCACTTCCCGGGCGGCAATGGTGCTCTCGCTCTCTCGGGATTTTTCCATCTGGGCTATTTTCTTTTCCCTACGGCACAAGGAGAGGATGCGAGTCGAGGCCTGGGTCCCAGGGCTACTGCCTGGCATGGCAGTCTCTGGTCCCCAGCCTATTCTAGAGACTGCTAAGGACCTCCCCGTCCCCACCCCAACCAGCACCGCTGGCTTCTCCCGACACCAGACACTGTGGTTCCTGAATGGAGAAGACAAGGCCCTGCCCTCGGGAAGCATGCTTAGGCTCTGGCTGAAAACCAAGAGTCACATGGGGACCAGGGACCCCGTAAAGCCAGGCCTGTGCTAAGTATCCTCACTCAGCTTTGCAGCACCTCAAACTCTAAGAGGTGGGATCCCCACACCCAGTGCCAGTGCAGGCCTCAGGCAGTAACTGCTGGGTGGGGGAGAGGAGGAGAGAGGGAGGGAGAAGCCAAGAAGCCTAGGAGACATCACTGACTCCTTCTTCAGCCTGGGGCATACATAACCTTGTGGGAGTTCTGTGGGACTTTCAAAGACTCTGAGGGGCATGCCAGGGGTGGGAGTGTAGACTGGAGGGCAGGTCTTACCTGTAGAGCACGGGGTTCTCTGTTGCCCCATCATTGGGCAGGCTGTTCATCCACTTCCGCTGCCGGGGAGACAGCATCTCTCCTTCAAGCACATCCACCTTCTTCATCCAGGGCGTCTGGCCGCTCTTTGGGTTCACAGAATGTTCCACGGCCCGCTTCCGGCTGGCCGCCAATGACCGGACCAGCTGCACCTGAAGCCGTGGGAGACCGGGGGCCAGGGCTGCAGATGCCTCTACATCGGTCAGCTGACTGTGCAGGACGTTGAGGGACCATGGGAGGTGTCCCCAGGAAGGGACTTCCAGCTGAGGCCTTCACCCCAGAGCAAACTGGAGCCCAGGGGAAGGGCTCCCCAGCCCCTGGACACTCATTCGGCCACTTGTGGTGAGACAGCTTATAAGAGACTTAAATGAGGACCAAGATGTTCATCCCTGCCTCGCTGATGTGTGCTGTCGTGAAAATACAAGCCGAACTGAGCTTACTGCCACGGAGTCACTGCAGGCTCAGGGCAACTCCCTGTGGGTGTCGAAGACCGCCGCTGTTTCGGGGAGTAGGAACTGCTAACCCCTCCACCATTCTAGCACCACGGCTTCTCAGTGAAGTACACACATACACACACACACACACACACATAAAGGGCACCGAGTCAACAATTTCTACACATACGGTCCAGTGAGGACATTCAGGTCTGCAACAATTCACACTATCCTTTCCCCCCAGCGTCCTGACTCCATTAACATCCACTCAAAGCCCCCTAAGCAAAATCTCCACCAACTCGCTAAGACTCAATGCCGACTCACAATGACCCTGCTAAACTACCCCTGGGAGCTCTCAAGACTGTAACTCTTGATAGGCATAAGAAGTTCCATCTCCCCCCTGCACCGCAGCTGGTGGTTTCGAATGACTGACCTTGTGGATGGCAGCCCAAGGTCGACACCAAGCCACCAGGGCTCCTAAAACTTCCACCAGTCTCATTTGTATAGTCACTAGGAATTGGGGAGAAACCAAACTGTCCAGTAACAAGGGATTGGGTCGGCAAATGTGGTCCGTCCAGTCAAAGGAGTGTCAGCTCCTTCAGCGAAAGTGAGACCCACGACGAAATTTCAGTGGCATGGGGAGACGTTTACGGTGCAAAAGTGGGAAACCAGAGCCAAGATTAAAAATTATGAACGTAATGATCAAGTACAGCCTCAATTATTCAAGCCCATAGCAGACAGTGAGCACGATGTGTGTGGCCGCTTCTTCTTGCTTGGCTCAGGTCTCCGCACCTTTGTCACAGAGCCTCTTGAGGCCTCAAATTAGGGATGGGATAATCTCCTTTTGGAGAAGTAGGGCGATGCTTCAGAGGGGCAGCTTCTCTCAAGATGCTTGCTGGTCTGCACAGGGCCCCGCAGATCAGAATGCCATTTCAGCAAAGGTGATGGCCAGTGACCCAGCACCGGGCACTGTGCAGCATGTAGCACACTATGCGCTGTCCCTGGTGGCCCCTGCTGTAGCCACTAGTCACTGTTGAGTGCCCACTGCCTAGGCCGGGGCCGGTGTATTGCTGTAGGAGCAAGGGTGGGTTTCAAAGTCCTCCTGGGAGTTGGGGGAGTCTGAGGGGTGCAGTCCGTGAAACGAGAGAGGGTGGAGTGCACACAGAGGTGCCTCAGATAACGGGGGCTGGAGATTCACCTCCCACAAATGTCCACTTCTACTGTGGCACGAATGGAATGACTCCAGGGCAATTGGTTAAGCAAGCAGCAAATCCACCACCACTCCATTTTACAAGGCAAATGGAAAATCCTTGAATGCACGGGGAGGAAAAGACCCAGGGCTCATACTGGAACTTTCTAACCGATTTCAAGTAGAGAGTCTCCCGTTCAAGTTCAGATTTTCATTTGGTAGCCATTCATTTTTCGCTTGTTTTTGGTTTTTTGTGGCATCACTGCCCTGGTGGGAGTAGGAGGCCCAGCCTTGCTCCCAGAGAGCTGCTGCTGGATTTCAACTGCCAATCCTGTGGGCTGCAGTCCCGCACACAATCACTAGGCCACCAGGGCTCAGCCCAGCCATACCTTTTAAGAAGTAGCCTAGGGGGTTCATTTTGTGAATCACAACCTTTTCAAAGCCCTTTATTTCCTTGACTTTGCAGTCAGGGGAAGGTCCCAGAAGCAGAGAAGCTGTGTCTGGGGCCGGGGGAGGGGTGTGTGTGTGGGGGGGAGGGGTAGGGGGGAGGTGGAGGTGGCTTGCTGAGAGGTAATAAGGGGTGAGGAAAGGAGGTGGGGGCAGGGTGGCGGGCCTACCTCCGCCTCGAAGATCTGCTGGTAAACTTTCCCATGGGGGACCTGGGTCACTCGTCCCACTGAAGACATCTTGGCCAGTTGCTTGTGCCAGGAAGCCACTGGGAATTTGTCTGGGGTGCAGTTTCAACTCCGATCCTGGATGCTGGGAAGCGTAGCTGCCATCACTCCTCCTGCCCCCACCCCACCCCCTCCAACCCCATTGGAACCAGAGAGATTGGGGCACGGGGTGAGGGGGGGAGTTGCTCCCCGAAAGCTCCAGGCTCCCTCCTCACACCTCGTGGAACAGGTGCAACACAAACAAAAGTCCGAACCAACCTTAAGCTGGAACCGAACCTGCGGAGGCCGGCTCCCTGCTCCGTGGAGAGGGGTGAATTAGCCGCGGGGGTGGTGGTGGCGACGTGGCGTTTCGCTCGCCCGGGCGCTCACGCGGAAGGCCCACGCGCCCCACCGGTCGGTTGGGACTTGAGCCCGGCCTGGCTGCCACCTGACCCGACCACGCACAGGTGCCCAGGAGGGCGCGGAAGGGAGGGAGCCCCTGGGTCCGGGGAGACCACAGCCTCTTCCCTGCGCCCCAGGTCTCCGAGCCCAGAGGGAGGCGGGGTCTGGGAGCCCGATGAGGGAGGGATGGGTCTGAGCGGGACCACACCTTTCGGACCGGACCGCTCCCGCAGACCCCCAGCCAGCGGTCTGGCCACCGTGGCTGGAGGAAGTTTGTCTGCCGTCTCCAAGACAACGCGACCGGGACGGGTGCAGCGGGGCCCCTCCCTAAGACCGGGAAAGGCTGCGGAGAGCGTGGAGGACGCCCGGGGGGCGGGGGGCGGGGGTCGCAAACCTGAAACCCGCCATTTCCCCCAGGCCAGGTGTCCATGAAAAGAAAGACAAGGAGAAGCCATTGCCAGCTAACTCCAGATGGAATTTTAGAAACTGCTCAAGTCGCCCAAGGGGGAAAAGAAAACAAAAAGTGAACGGAGAAACACACACTCGTAGTCTTCAATATCAATCATTGCAGCCGCGGTCTAAACATATCAGTTAAAAGACCCACTGGGGCAGTAGGCTGAGCCCCAAACAGAAATGGGAGTCCCATACCAGGAGGGCAGGACGGAGGGGGAGAGAGAGGGAGAACTGCAGGGGAAGGGAGACAGCGGTCGGTGTATATGAAAAGAATCTCTAATTTATCAAGGGGTCATGGGGGCAGGTGGAGGGAAAAAAGCTGATATCAAGGGCTCAAGTAGAAAGTAAATGTTTGGAAAGTGATGGGAACATATGTACAAGTATGCTTGATACAATTGATGTCAGGAGTGCCCCCAAATTAGCTGTCTAAGATGATCTTTTAGAAAAAAGGACACGCGGTCTTTAAGAGAGTTCAACTAGAGCTGCTGGGGGTTTCAGAGACTCAGTTCCAGTTCCAGGAGCCTACTGAGAGTCGGCAATGACCCCCTGACAGCAAGAGTTTGTTGGTTTTTGTTTTTGTTTTTGTTTTTTTAAATACAAAACATACTTAGTAGCAATTTGGAGTCACCATCAGACGTCTGGAAGGCTTGAACATTTAAAATTGTTTCCATGTTGCATTTAATACAATTGTATCTGGGAGCCATTCCCTCATCACAGCTCTCTGGGTGCATTCTGCAACACCTTTGGCGGCGATAGTCCAGTTTGCCCGTGAACTTTGTCATCTGCTGGGAAGCGCTGAACACTCGGTGTAGGTGACACTCAGTTGTGAATTAGTGGGACTTAAAGTGTAACAGTGTTATCAACATTTGAAGATAATGGTTCTTGATAGCCTCTTAAGGAAAAGTTGTCTCTCAAATTTAAAGCTGGAAAGTCACTGGGATTTATAAAAGAATCTTATCTACATGCCATGTTAAGATTTTGGTCCTGCATTAAGCACTGTAGGCAAATTGTTCATAATGTCTCTGCACCCATCTCCACATAGCCAATAAGATCCCAGTTACAGCTGAGCCCCGGTGGCGTAGTGGTTGAGTGCGACACTGGCTTGGCGGTTCAAATCCAGCAGCAGCTCTCTAGGAGCAAAGCTGGGCCTCCCGCTTCCATCAGAGGGCAGTGATGCCCCCCCCAAAAAAGAAGGAAAATAGAAAAAAAAGATCCCAGTTACAAAAGAAAATGAGACCATGTGTCTTGAAGGGCAGGAGAAGGAAAGAATGGCAAGGGAACGTAGTAGACTCATACCTCCTTCAGAGTCGCAGGGTGCCAAAGAGCAGCAGAAACATTCAGCTATTGAAGCCCTTAAGTGCCTTGGCAGCCATGACCCTGCAGTCTTCATCTGTGCTCCTTCAGACATCTGTGTGCTCCTAGAACGAGGCCTCCACGTGGTAGGGTATTGAATGGATGAACCAACACATGGTAGGCCTTTGTTAGCATTCTAAATAGAACTAGTTCCAAATTTTACAGCATTTCTCAATGTCCTAAGTTTTGTTAAAAACGAGATCAATAAAGGCAATTGACTGTTGAAATGTATGAGAAAAAATGAGTTTGACTAAAATGATAGATTGGTTGAAATGAATGATGACTCTTACTACACAAACACCGATAAAAAATGAAGCAGGACTGTCAGCATGACGATCATATAAAGTATCCAAAGAATTTTTTTTTTTAATTTTCAACCAAACAATTTTTTTTTTCCTTTTTGCATCACTGCCCTCTGATGGTCATGGGCACTACCCAGCGCTGCTCCTGAGAGCCGCCGCTGGATTTGAACCACCAAACCTGCGGGCCACGGTCCCGCACTCAACCACTTACGCCACCGGGGCTCAGCCCCCAAAGAACTTTTTTAAAGTTCACTACCATCCAATCAATGCTTACTCACAGGGACCCTACAGGATAGAGAAGAACTGCCCGTGCAGGTTTCTAAGACTGCAATTCTTTACAGAAGTAGAAAGACTATGCCTTTCTTCCATGGAGCTACTAGAGCAGTGGTTCTCAAACTGTGGGTCATGACCCCTTTAGGGACTGAACAACCCTTTCATAGGGCTTGCCTAAGACCATTGGAAAACACATATCTATAATTAACAATATATGATTACATATTATTTTTTTAATAAATTATTTTTTTTCTTTTTAGGCATCACTGCTCTCTGGTGGGAGTGGGAGACCCAGCCATGATCCTGCAGAGCTGCTGCTGGATTTGAACTGCCAAGCCAGTCGGCTGCAGTCCTGCACTAACCAGTATGTCACCAGGGCTCAGCCCCCCACTATTGTTTTGTGATTAATCACTATGCCAAATACATAAGTATTTCACAACATATGATTCTATATTGTTTTGTGATTAATCACTATGCCTTATTTTTCCATTTGCAATGGAAATGTAATAAAAATACATCCTGCATATCAGATATTTACATTGTGATTCATAACAAAATTATAGTGATGAAGGCACAGTGAAAATAACGTTATGGGTGGGGGTCGCCACAACATGAGAAACTGTATTAAAGGGTGGGGGCCTTAGGAAGGTTGAGAACTATGTACTAGAGCTTTCAAACTGCTGACCACATAGTGGGTAGCCCAACTTGTGAAATAACTACACCACCCTAGCTCTCTCAGAGAAAGTTCCAGAAAGTGACCAGGGACAGAGAGGGACATATATAAGGCTCATTTTATCAAGCAACTATAGAAATCCTGCATGGGTGGGTGGCAAACAACAGGGCTGAAAAACTCAGGAAGCCGAGACTGATGAAACCGGAAGGAGAAAGAGACAAATCCACAAATGACCACAGGAGACTTTAAACACCCTTCTCTCGGCAGCTGACAGGACAAGACTGAAAATCAGCAATGATGTAGAAGAACTCAACCCTGTTGATCAACCAGAGCTCACCGCCATTGATAGAACACTTGCGCTGAGGCAGCAAGACGCACGTAGTTCCCAAGCTCCCACAGAACCCTTGCCAAGATGGACACTGCTCTGAGCGTAGAAGGAACCTCAACCCGACGAGGAGAATGAAAACCAAACGGTGTGCTCTCTGACTGCAGTGGAATCAGATAATCAAAGGGAATAACCGAAGCTCTCAGCACGAGGAAACTAAACACAATGTTCTACCGCTCCAGAAGAAATCGCGAGGGAAATTTAGAAGGTACATTGAGCTAGATGGCCTACCGGAATTTGACCTTGAAAACCAGAGATGAATTGCTGCTTGGCAGTCAAGAGAAACAGGTCACAGAAGCGGCCGAGGGCCCCAACGTTCTTTCTTCCCTCAAGCTGTAAGGGGAAGACAGCTGCTGCGCTGGGTCCTTGCATCGACTGCTCTAAGACCTCTTCCTTTCAGAGGCTCTCTCTATGCCCCGTGTCAGGACTTTGTCCGCCAAGTCCCAGGAGTTCAGAAGAACCATCTTGGTTCTGTGCCCAGTTGATGACACTGAAGTGGACAGGAGCTTGGAGACTGGCTCCTCCATCCTTCTACATAACGGAGAACCCTGCGAGACTTCTTAGTTCGGCGAGGAATGGGAGGTCTCTGTCTGGTGTCGAATTCACCCAGGAGCTGAAAGAACCCGAGGGCGACTCCCAGGTTGCAGGAGAAATGGGATTTTAATGTCTCATGCGAGGATCGTGTTGCTATTCTCAACAAATGAACAGCGCCCCTGCCCAGTTGGTAGGCATTTTGTTGCTGTTGATCATATGAAACCCAACCACCACCCTGCTTCCTCTCCAGTCCTCCCTCCCCACTGGCCCACATCCCCTGAAGCCCAGGGGCCAGTGCGATGGGGGTGTGGTACTTGAATAACATCAGCTTTGAGACTGACAGGGGGAGGAGTACTCGGTGGGAAGAGGGGCTCCCTGTGCTCCCCAGAGGAGAGGGTTGGGATGGGGGTCCATGCTGAGATTCCCCGCTCTTGGTTGGATGGGCACGAAATCTTGGGTGCAGTCTGGGAGAGTTGAGGATGATGAGCGGGAGGGCCCAGCCCTGGGAAAGTCACTGTTGGCTTTCAACACCCTGTGTCCTCAGAAGGCACAGTCAGCTGTGCCCTGGGAAATGCCCTTTGAGGGTTCCTAGGAGGGCAGCATTGAGCCAAAGGTGGTTTGACATCCCTGATTCAATTTTTTTTTTTTTTTTGTGGGCATCACTGCCTCTGGTGGTTGTGGGCGCTACCCAGCCACTGCTGGATTTGAACCGCCAAGCCTGTGGGCTGCAGTTCCGCACTCAACCACTTATGCCACCGGGGCTCAGCCCCTGATTCAATTTTTTTAAAAAGACACAAAACCCCAAATGCCATCTAGTCCATTCTGACTCCTGGAGGCCCTAGAAGGCACAGGAGATCTGCCCCCTTTTGGTTTCTGAGTCTGTAGAGCTTTATGGGAACAGAAATCGTCAGTGTTCTTCCTCAGAGTGGCTGGTTGGTTCAAACTACTGACCTTGCAGCTCGCAGCCCAGCATATGGTCCACTACGCCACCAGGCCCCCTTTAAATAGTATCTTCTAGAAGACCGCCGAGGCACAAACTGCTTAAACCTGCGGACTCTTACTAAGGCCCCAGACTCCCAGCCTCATATAGGAGCTGCCACTGCCTGTGCTGATTGAGGTCTCAAAGCCGGAATAGGCTTTCCAGAATTCAGACTGTCTACCCCATATGCCAAATTACTCAGCGCCAGGAACCCCAAGCACCCAGCACCTTGCCCTCTGCTCCTATGTACCACCTGCCTGCTCTGATCTAGAACCTGCTGTGAATGGGGTCTGGCCCCCTTTGTTCCCCAGGCGATTGTCCTTAACATCTCTAGACCTCAATCTTCCCATCTGTACCACAAGGGCCCTCCTGACTTTCTCAACGTGCCCACGTGGACAGAAAACCAGGGAGGGTTAAGAAAACAGCCCGGAGGGTTCATGGGCTCATTCTGAGCTGCCCGGGGAGGGCTGGGAGAGGGTGCCAAATTCACTCATGAGGGAGCGCTCTGATGACAGCAGGGACCCTCCCCTTCTATGGCGGCGGCGCACACACACCTGCTGTGTGCTCCTGGTTGTCTACACGACCTACCCTGTTTCCTGGTGCTGCTGACCGCTCCTCCCGTCGCCACTCCCATGGTCTCCGTGTGAAGCAGTGTGTGTGTGTGTGTGTGTGTGTGTGTGTGTGTGTGTACGGGCGCGCCGATCCACCTGGATATGGGAGGGGAGAAAAAACACTCTACACGTGAAAGGGGTGAGCATTGAGCCACCCCAGATGGATCTTAAGGGCTCTCAGTCCCAAAGTAAGTCCCCACGGTTTTCCCAAGGGAACGCGCTGGTCGCACAACTTGGTAATCGTGCGCTTGGGGAGGATGCGGTGTCAGGCTCGCTCCACTCGGAGTGGGGTGCACGGTCCGGGGATGGGTGCACGCGGCGGACATGGGTGAGCAGTGACCACCTGGGCCCCCCCCCCCGGGAGGGGACCTCAGCCCACCAAGAGCCCACGCGCGCACACCAGCCTCGCCTCTCCACACGCGCAAGCGCAGTGAATGGGGCGTGCCATTAGGCAGCCGTTGGGCCCATGTGATCCCTCCGCTCTCAACGGTCAGGGGCCCCTCCGGGCGGGTCAGGCCATCCCCACCCAGACAAGTCGGCCGCCCCCCGAATATGTGTGGAGTTGAGGCACTGATGATCGAGGCACCCGCCTGGACGCCAGCTCCGAAGGCCCGGGGCGACAAGGACATCCCCTGACCCCCACTGTGCTGCTCTTCAAAGGCTTGGTGGGGACACCCACCTCTCATCCCCAGAGCACCTTCCTGCCGCGCCATTGACTGCGGAAACTGAAGTCCCTAGCAGTCAGTCCGGAGGTTGCCTGCCCCAGGACGATGAGGTGGCCCAGCTGTGGGTTCGAACCCCGCAATCTGACCCCCAGAGGTGTGTGGCCTCTGGGCTCAGCCTTGAAGCGGGTCGGGTATGGCTGGGTGGATGACTGCGAAGGGTGCAGCCAGTGAGACTTGGCTGAACGCAGGGAGAAGTTCTCTCAACACGCGGTCCACAACACCGGGGCAGGAGGCTCCGGGTCCCAGGCAATGAGGAGGGGGCCTGACTCAGGACCCCACAAAGCAGGGGAGCTCTGGCAGCCAGGGTGGGGGGCCCAGAGCCAGTGACTTGTCAAAAATGCTGTCTAGAAAAGGTGGGTCCCAGGGGGCCTTTGACTGAGAGGACTATGGTAAAGTGACCAGATTTTAATCGGGACATCATTGACCGAGGGGGGTTGCGGGGGTTGTTCTGGATTAAAAACTCGGTCTATGTGGAGCAGCAAAAATTTTCATAGAGGGGTTGAGCCCCGGTGGCGTAGTGGTTGTGCGCAGGACCGCAGCCCACTGGGACAGAGGTTCAATTCCAGCTCCCCGGGGGCAAAGGCTGGGCCTCCTACTCCCACCATCCGGCCAGTGATGCCCTAAAAAAAAAAAAAAATTCGTAGAACGCAAAAATAGTACTGCAATGTATTTTCATTTTAAAACATCGCGGGACGTTGTTAAATTGGTAAAAAGAGGGACGTCTGGTCACTTTACCCTGGGGCCACCTGCCCACCCATTTCAAGCACTTTTGTCTGTGTTGCCACTGTCTGTGTCCAGGATGAAGCAGATTATGCAGCAGTCAGCTGCAGGGAGCTGGAGGCGCAGCTGCAGACTCCGAAGTCAGAGAATTGATGTACGTACACGGAGGCCACCAGGACAGAGGCTGGAGAAGCAGGCGGTGCTGCTGGGAGCTAAGCTGACGTGTTGAACTGAGGAAATCTGGCGAGATCTGTGGGTGCTCCAGGCCCCGCAGGGTCCTCCAGTCTATGGTGCAGAGCTCCTGGGGGGACTTTGAGAAACTGGCCTGGAATGGAGGCTTCAAGATGCCCTGTGTGGGTAAAAAGAGGGAAACCTTTGCAGGAGGGGGCTGGAAGGAAGGGTGAGGTAGCCTCTGTCTGGCTGTCTGAGGAAGCGTGAACCAAGCTCATGTTGAGCCCTGCCCACGTTGGGGAGGGCAGGACCTGGCCAAGTGCAAGCTGAGTGTCAGTGGGCCTCCGCCGCTGAGCTCCAACTTGGGAGGGAGAGTTGCAAGTGGTGCCAGGTGGCGTACCTTGGAGACCGCCCCCCTCCACCTTTACCTGCTACCTCTGCACGAGTGTGTGCGTCTGCCCCCCCCCCCCCCCCCCCAGCCACCACCAGGTGCCCAACCACCCCAGCTAGCTACCTGAGAGTGAGCTGCTTATACCAGGCCACTTTACAGGGCAGGAAGCCGAGGTCCAGAGAGGTAAAGTGGCTCATTCTATTCACCGGGCCCCTCAGGGCAGGAGCTGGGGTGCCAGCGCCGAGCTTTCCAGAGCCGGGCTCTGGAACTGCCGCTCCGTTGTGCCATTGTGTAATGGTGGCCTTGTTCTCTTGGCCGTGGTGTTGCTCACTCACTCGGAGGAAGACTCCAGCTCCAGGCAAGAACCGGCCCCACCGCAGCCGGAATTGTACAATATTGCGTTCTTGGGGCTGAAGGATAAACTTCGTTACTGGTTGGAGCTGGACTTTGCCTCTGATGAGGGCCCTCTTCACCTCCATGCTTATCCAGGCTCCTATCTGTCCACAGAGCTGGGTTCAAACAGCCCCTCTGGGGCTTGTTTTTAATCCATCTCTCTCCCCACAACGCTCCCTTGCCGGTGCCTCCAACTTCGCCCCTCTTCTGAGGGGGCCAAGAGTCAGGGTGTATCCCACCCGGGTGGGGGTCCGATTTTCACATGCCCACCCTGCAGCCACTGCCCAAGAGGCATAGCTTTGGTCAGAAATCCCTGGAAGGCCTGCAGCCAGGGTCCCTCAGAACGGGAGCTACCAGTCCCTCACCAGCCTCTCTCCTCGCACGCTTCAATATTGCAAGGGCCTGCTAGGGGCCCGGGCAGACGCAGCAACTAGGTCTTGGATCCGGGCAGGTTCTTGGTGCCTGGTTGGGGAAACACTGAAGGTAGAGACTTTGGGCTTGGGGGCTGCCCAGGCAGGATGGCTGTGGCGGTCTGGTCCAGACTGGCTGACTCAGGCCGCGTGATGAGCCCATGATACCCTTGCATTCTTTCCTGGCAAACGGATCTGGATCCGTCAACGGTGGCAGCCGAGACTGTTCTAGCCTTATGCTCAGGTCGGATTGCCCGAGGCGGGAAGCTCAGGAAATGAGGGCCGGCCACAGCAGGAAGTGCCTTTCCTGAGAGTCTCTCCCCGAGTGACCAGATTTGGGGTGGGGCTGGGGGTGGGACGGGACTGTGTCTTAGCAGGGCGGTTGGGATTTACTGTCAAGGACGGCAGGCCACTTTGCCTGGGGTGCCCTTTTCCAAAGTCCTGCTTCTACCTGTGTCTTGAAGAAGAGGCCCTCTCACACACAAGTCCTGACTGCTCACTCCCTGCCCTCCGGCCTTCTCATTACCATGTGTGTGGTTAGCCGATGCAGCTGTCCCTGCATCAGGCCGCCCGCCCCCAGTGCCAGGGCCCACAGCTCCAGTGACTGCTGTTCTGGATGGCCCAGATCTCCCCCACAGTGGGGATCCTGGCAGTGCCTCCTTCCTCGGGGCACCATCAGGGGTGGGTAAGACGATCCCTGTGAGCCCCACAAAGCTAGTGCCCAAACCTAAAGCTGGGGGATGACCAGCAGGGGTGGTGAGCAATGGGCTGTGCAAGGAGGAGGCACCGGAACACAACGCCTTTCCCCCTAGTATAAGCCCCTCATGCTGAGAGATGAAAGAGCCCCACCTGGGCTCACGGGCTGGGTGGCCCACACCCCAGCTCCCAAGGCTCCCCGACCTCTGGTGTCCACATTCTTCAGCGTGTGGGCTGCACTTGGTGGTGGGGAGGACTTGCTTAGAACTAGCAAGAAGGTGACCCCACTGGGGACATCACTTCGGACAACGTCTGATTATAAAGTCTGTGACCTCCATCCTGCCCCCTCTGTTTTCTTGTGTCTCGTCTTCCCCTGCACCCCTCTTCCTTAGGCTCCCCCATCCCTGTGGCCGGGGTGGGGGGTGGGGGGATGAGCGTGGTGTGGTGCGAGCTGCCCTGTGGAGAACCAGGTCTGGCCAACAGGCACTGAAGCGCTCAGTCCACCTGCTCCACAGCAGTCCTGCCCATCGTAGGGGTGGCCCGGCCAGCAGACCGTCCGGTTGAGCTTGGACTGAGACCACAATCCCCGCCGCCGCCTCCCAAGAGACCAGGAAACCTGGGTGCCCAGCGTGGCTGTGCACAAATCTCCACATGGGGGTGGTGTCGGGGGTATTCAGTCTGTGACTCATGCAGGCCCTGTATCAGACACTTGTTCCCCCCCCCCCCGCCCCCCATGACCTCTCAGCCTCCCTCCAGCAAATCCATGGCCATCTTGCAGCCGACCTGTCTGGACTCCTTCCTTCTCTTGGGCACAACGTCCCCATACTTGTGCAGATGGGGCACACGGCACAGGTGTCTCTCCACCGTCCACCCTCACAGCTCCCCGCCCTATTTTCTCCCTGCCATCTGCCCTATCCTTTCCTTTCACAAGCACTTGGCTCAAGCATGCATGGAGACTTGGGCTTCCCAGAGGGGATGGCCGCCTTGGTGGCTTTAGCGCTTCTCCCAGGGGGAGTACGCACGGAATGTTTGCCAAATGAGTGCTCTGGGAGATGCCTCCCCTCTCCTTTGACCAGCGCAGGTGGTGCCAATAACAGGGTTCGAGTCCGGGAACCCCAGAACAGCCTTGGGATGACTCTTCCCCTGGCTTCAGGGGCAGCTCTGGCAAAGTATTGTGCAGGAATGGCTGTCTCCTCCAGAAGGTCACAGGTTTGAGCCCACCGGTCACCCCTGCAGCCTGCTTCCATAAAGATGACAAGCCAGACCGAATCTGTTGCTGCCGAGTCGATGCCCACTCACGGCGAGGCCATAGGTTGGGGTAGACCATGTGAGCGTGGTCCACACCGAGCATGTCCATCCACCAGCGAAGCCTGGAATGGCCCAGGGTTCTCCAAGGCGATGGCCCTGCTGGGGCCTCATCTTTTCCCTGTGGGATGGCTGGTGGGTTTGAACCACTGAATACTTAGCCCCTGTGCCGCCAATATACCTTCTGTCAAGCCAAGAGCTTGGCAAACTCTGCCTTACAAGATATTTTCCCCAGCAAAGAGAAAAGACCAGACTTCCACAGCATGGCATTTGAGGCCTCTTTGGGATGGTCCTACCCAGTCCACCTCACACGCCCTGCCCCCTCACAATTCCAAAGACTCACCCTTCTGACACCTGCTGGGGCTTCTGTCTCTGCTCCTCTCAGTCAGGCAGCTTTCCTGGCCACCTTACGAAGGCCAGAGAGAACCCCCACAAGGAGGTATCACCAGGCTGAGCCTTGATGGGTAGGCTAGACTCCACCCCTCCATTCTTATTTATCACTGGGATGTCAGCTCCAGCCAGTTTGGATCACGCACCCCCCCTCTTCCCACCCCCCTCCTCCCACCACTCTGGGATCAAGATGTCGGTCTGATTTGAGTCTGCTCACCCTTTTTACAAGGCTGCAGCGGTGGCAGCAATCACAGACACCCTCTTCTCCCCACTGCCCGTGCCCGAAGAGGACGCCAGCAGAACCTTGTTCAGATGAAGGCCCAGGCTGTTCAGAGAACACGGCAGTCTGACTCCTGACGGAGAAACGGACTGTCCTCTCCAGTAACAGGACCTTCCGCATGGGAGCCACAATTGAGGGGTCTGGTAGTGACAGCATTTCATGTCAACTTGATAAATAAGAATGAATTGGTGGGGTCTAGCCTGTCTATCAGGCCTCAGCATGGTGATGCCTCCTTGTGGGCGTGGCCTTCTCATGAGGATTCTGGGACTTCCTCTCTTCTTCCCTGGAGATAGGGCTCTCTCTCTCTCTCTCTCTCTCTCTCCCACTGCCAGCAAATTCATAAGGTTTTCTACACACCGGCTTGTAATCTTCCTGCATTCGGCATCATGCCATGTGCTGTGTGAGTCTGAAGTGGAATTCATGGGGTAATATCGGATATAAGGGCTAATATGGACCTTGTGGACTTGATCTGGGCTGGGGTGTTTTATTGATGCATAACGACTTCTTGATCTAAAGTTCTCTCCGACACTTATATGAATTTCTCTGGATTTGTTTCTCTAGGCAACAGGGACAAACACAGGGTCTTTGCCACATGAACCACGACCCCGCCCTCACCGGGGACAGTGGAAGTGCTATTGGGTAAACTTTGGTCAACTAGAAGTTCTGTGACCCGGGACACACTGCACTCTGTGTACATAGTACTGTGTACTTTGGATCGAGCACAAAGGTATCTTTTTCCGTGTTTGAGGGAAAAGAAAGTGCCTGAACACTCCCTCTTGTTGTTTGAGACCGTTTCTACTTTTGGCAGAGGGACTGCAGCATTGCCCTCGGTGATTAGAAGGGGACATTTTCTATCGCACGGACCTAGTGTGGAAATTCTGGTATTCAAGTCGCTTTCGAATCTCTCTTCAGATTTCTTTCTCCGGTTTCTTTAGGTCCGGTTGGGGATGTGCCGGGACCCCCGACTCTTCAGCTAACTCACCCCTCAGACTCACTAACTGCTCCCTGGGGAAGACCAATGGGTCGGAGGGGGTAGGAGGGTACTCTCCAAAAGGAAATGGCCCCATGCCTGCTGCTGCGCGTGGATACCTTGCTGGCTTCTGGGTCAGACTCTCATGGGGAAGATGCGTGCTTGACCAGACTGATGCTAGGATGAGACGGCATGTGGTGCTTAAGAGTTTGGGAGGACAGACAGCGGAAAAAGTGGAGGCAAGACACTTCCAGAAAGAAAACTCCACAGCAGTCGGACTACCTGGTACTTTAATCAAGTAAGAGGTAAGCCATGAACTGAAGTCAGCTGGAAACAATTTGACAGACGCTCGTGCTCATTAGGCTTTTGTTGTTCCTGCACTGGCAGCAGTGGCTGATGTACTTAACGACCCAATAAAGGACTCAGAGAAAACCTGTGCCCAGGTCAACTGCTTTCTCTCGTTTTTTTCATCTATCCCCCCACCCCCAATGCTTTTTTTTTTTAAGCCAAGAGGGTGGCATCATTCATTGAGAAGACAGGTGGGCCGTCCCTCACAGGGGGTTGACACGTCGGTCACCTGCACACTCAGTGCGGGTGCCATCCCACCTCTCTGCAGGGACAGCTAGCTGCCCACCACCCTGCCTCTCTTCCCGAGAAGCCAGGGCCAGGCTCAGCTCGCCGAGAAAGGCCACAGCAGCTGGGCACACGCTTGGCCGCCGTGCCCTTGGGCTTTTCTGAGCTGGAGGAGACCGGGGTTGTTGATGAGGGTCTGCAGCAGGAGCCATCTGGTCCTGGACCGAGCCGACACCCGGGCACCTAGGGCAGAGGGGGTTGAGCTGGCAAGGGCTCCTGGGGATACGGACCAGGCCCCTCGTCTCCGCCCTGGGTCATGAGGTGACCCAGCCCAGCAGAGCCGTGCGCCTGCAGTGCCAGCAGACAAAGACAGTCTGGGCAAGGGGCGGCAGACTGAGCTGCCGGCTGGCGGGCTCGGGTCCCCACAGAGGGTAGAATGTAGGGGGAGTGAGTGGGGGGAACCCTGAGGATGGGGTTGGTGGTGGGGTCAGAGACCCATGAAGAGCAACAGGCCTCCACAGACACACAAGCCCCACCTGGACACCTGGAAGGGCGCCTGGTACGTACGTGGCTTGGGTTAGGGGTGGGGGACCCAGGCCAGCGGCGTGGGGGTTCCAGCAAGCAGAACTACCGTTCTATTCCAGAAGCAAGAGAGGAGCCCCGTGAGTGGGACAAGGACACAGGGCCTGGGTGGGTCTGACAACCAGGCTGGGCGCCACGCCTGCTGTGCTCCCCAGGGGGTGGGGTCGGGGTCGGGAAAGGGGTTAGTGAGTTCCTGCTGTCTGACCCAGGGGCAGATCCCAACAGAAGCAGTCACCTGGCGACTGGTTGAGGTACCAGCACTTGGCGACCCGCTGCCCCTTCCGCTCCCAGTGGCCGCTCAGCAGGATGTGACAGAAGCTGACGAGCACGGGGTTGGTGTGGTAGTGGTCCACAAAGAGCATGCCGATCCACGTGCTGAAGCCTGGCAGGCAGAGGGGACCTCAGAGCCACAGGACAAGGGCTTCCCTGGCTTTGTGTGTGTGTGTGTGTGTGTGTGTGTGTGTGTGTGTGTGGTGGCTTGCATGACACACGCACGCGGCTGCAGGATGCAGGGCCCTTCTTGGAGCAGGAACAAGGTGTAAGGGAGAGCAGTGGTCCTGTCCCGTCCTTCTACGGAGCAGCTGGAGCTCCACGGATGAGTGAGAGCCAACAGGGACACCCACGCCATGCTGCTCCCTCCAGGTGTCTGGGGACCGTGTCCTTCACGGAACACACTGCCGGCCCGGGACCTGGCGATCCCGGTGGGTCCATGAGATCGATGCCAGACAGCCAATACCTCATCTGGAGTTGCTGAGTGGCACACACGGTTAAGTGCTCAGCTGCTGGCTGTGGGACGCTAACACTGAGGGAGCTATGACGAGGACTAGCTTCCCTGACTTCTAACAGAGGGAATCTGGAAAGTTTGTCTTCCACGGTAGGAAAAGACTTCACTTAGGTAAATTAGAGATAAAGTCCAAGTACATTATCCTGCTCTACCTATCGTCCCCACAGATTATCCCCTTAACAGCGCTGCTGTCTCAAAGTGAGCCCGTGATTGTCTCTCCCTACGGAAGCAGACATCCTGTTGCTATTTCCTCCCGCCGTGTCACCCTCCCCCCCACCAAACAGGTATTAGGAGTCCTCACCTGTGAGCTCTGGGGAGGGGGGGGGAAGGGGAGCTTAATGTGGAGTCCTCCCACCTTGTGACGCATGTAAGGACTGAATATGCATGTCTGATGGCTGCCTATAAATGTCCCAAGATGGGAAAGGGGCTGCCCCTTCTCCCAGCTCCACTGAAAAGGAGTTGAGCTCCACTGAGATGAGCACGCTACCATACACTGTCTGACTCCTTCACTGTACTCTCTCTCTCCTACCACTCCTGTCCTCTACGATTTTACTATCCTCTCTATATAGTATTGTCTTATACTTGTGCCTACCGGCCCGTCGGATATTAGAGACTGTTTTCCACTCACAGCTGGCCGAAAGGTTAGCAGTTCAAACCCACCCAGGGGGACCTAAGTGAACGGCCTGGGGGATGGCTTCTGAGGCATCAGCCCTGGAAACTGTGGAGCAACTGTGTGTGTCCCCCGCCCCAGACCCCGAAAAAGGTTGCAGCAGGTTTGGCTTTTAATGAAAAGTTTTCTTTCAGGCGTCCGCTCAACGATTCGGACAGCCCCTCCCCGCCCCACCGAAGTAGCCTGGAGGACTGTCTGAAGTGCAGGACTGCGTGGCAGGGGGTTTGGATCCCAGCCTTGGGCTGAGCATGGTTTTCCCGTGCCCTGGGAAGATGCATGCCACGGGGCAGGGCCCCACCTCCACAGGCCCCTAGACCTCTCAGCAGCAGCTTCCGCCCAGTTGACAACAGGAGTCCTGTCCAGGGGGTGGGGTGGTGAGGGCAGGGGGTGGGGGACTGCTGGGGTCAGGCACCTACCCAAGTCTGCTCTCTCGTAGCCTCTCTGCATGATGGTCCTGTCAATGCGGGCAATGAGCCACGTGCCCAGGAGGCAGCTGGTGAGCAGCCTGGAGAGGCAGGCGCCCAGGCCCAGCAGCACGTTGTAGAAGAACAGGAAGTAGTTGAAGTTGTGGAAGGCTTTCCTGCAGACAGAAGCCAGCCCCAAGGCAGTGCCCTTTCAGAGAGGCAAGGAGGTTAGGCAGGGAGGCCCTGGAAGCCACCTCGCTTTGTGACCTGGTGCTGTAAGCTGGCACCTACGCCACGGCACTGGTGGTGATGGGAGAGGGGTGGGGTTTGGCCGCAGGGTGCTGAACAGAGTAGGTAGGGCTCTAACTATTTCCCATGGTTTGTGTTTGGGCCAGGGTCGCACCAGGCTGCTCCCTGGGCCAGGCAGCCCCCAGGACCAGGGAGCCCCTTGCACCCCTTTGCACCAGCCTCACAAGAAGGAGATGAATGAACAACCTGCTGAACTTTGGAACCCCTGCCTCTGGCATTTCACAGAGCTTACCTCCCTAGGAAGGGCACAGCCCCTTCACAGAGCTGATCGCCCTGCACAAGGCACAGAGCTGCCCCTCTAACATTCCAGGAAGCAAGTTTGAAAAAAGAGATGATTTGCCCACAGGTCATCTGGCCACCTGAAACTTGCAAACGCAGCACGAGAAACCTCCCTTTTCTTTCACCAGCCCTCATGCCTGTAGCTCAAACTCTATATATGTCCCACTGCACCAATATCGGGGGCGGCATCCCTGGTTTAACTCTCAGGCCTCTGACCGCCCCGGCAGTGTGTCCTTCTGGTGTGTACAGGGGTCGCTATGGGTCGGAACAGACAACAACAACAAAGGGTATCAGAAACCTTCCGTGGCTGCCTTGGACTTTGCAGCTGCGTCTGGCCCCACAGTGACCCAACTCCAGCAGAGACTGTCCCCCCATCCTGCGGTGTGGATCACCCTACAGTGGTTCCCTGCTGGCTTTGGAAGAAAGACCCAAGCACCCATGCTGACATTCCAGACCCTGTGTCCGACCAAGGTCCTTCTGGCCCTGCCACCTGTGCCCCTAGCTCCCTGCTCCTGACCCACGAAGGCCACTGCCAGGCACATTGGCCCACCCACTCTTCCCTGGAGACATCTTCCCCTTGTGTTTTTCCAGCCTCTACCCCGTGGTTTCCCTGCCAGCACGCCCCCTCCCTGCCCTTCCCCAAGCCACGGCCCTCGCCGCCCCAAGTCTACCTGCAACAGAATCGGCCAATCCCTGGCCACAAGCGCTACCGAAAGTTCCACACAACTCTGACTGACTGACAGTGCATCGATCAGGGGCATGAGGAAGTCCTGGCTGTGTGTGGTGGGAGGCAACGATGATGACAGCCAGGGAAACCCCATGGGGCAAGTGTGTTCAGTCACACGGGGTGTCCCCGTGATGTGGCCCCAGATCTGAGTCTCGTCTGAGTTTTGTTTGGTTCCATCAGCCTCTGCCTGTACCCTCTATGCCCTCCCTGTCCACTGTCCACACTTTCTCCTCTCTAAGCATTCTCCACTGCAGATACTGGGTTCTACTCTCTGTGTCTACTGCCCCACTGAGAAAGGGGGGGGGGGTGGGCAGCTGACACAAAGTCTCTAAGGTCCTTTCGTGTGTAATCCTCCTGCCCTCTCCTCCCCCCAGCACGCCTTTCATGTGTGTACTTTTCTTTCTGAATTGGGGAAATAGGTCCCTAGATGTTGGCTGACGTCCTCCAAGGTCACATGTGTAAGTGGGGGAGCCAGAAGTTGAACCCAGGCACTTTGAGGCACACCCCCTCCCAGAGAGCCTGCAGCTCCTCTCTTCCTGCCCCCCTCTCTCCCTGCCCTCCTACCTATTGTTGAGAGCCAGGGGCTTCTGCTTGTCCCTTGTGGTCATCTTTGGCTGCAGAAAGAAGCTGGCGGCGATCCACACTTGCAGGACCATGATGCCCACGACGATGGCAATGGTGAGGCTGAAACAGGGTGGGGCCATCCTGAGGGCCCCATCACCCCCCGGGGTGACCCTGAGGAGAGGGATGCCGCCCACCCAACAGACCAACAGGAACCCAGGCTCCAGCCATTACTGCTTCCCCCACACTGCAGTGCAGGGGCCAGAGCAGAGGCCCCCAGAGAGAGACGATTTTCCCACAGCCATGTGGTCAGGCCTTCTGACTCCAGATCACCACCCCTGGGCAGAGGGTTGCAGCAGGACAGCCCAAGAAAGGAAAGACCCGGTTTTCAGACGTGCCCAAGGCACCCACGAGAGGCGGGGAGGGGGGTGGGGGCAGCCAGCCAGCTTGAGACAAGGATCTCAAAGCAAGGAGGGGCCCGGAAATCCCCGCGCCCCATGCTGGCCTCTCCTGGGTGGCAGTGAGTGTGGAGTAGAGGTTAGAGCAGAGGTGTGAGGCCGTCTGCCTCCAAATCCTGCCTCTTCCCCTTCCTGGGACAAAGTGCGAAGGTGCCCTGTGTCTCTTCCCCCTTGCCCATGAGGGGAGGCTCCCAGTGTCAGCCCAGCCCCATTAGGCTGCTGAGTGAATAGGAAGTTGGCATGTGCTTCCTGGTGTCGGGTGAGCCTCTGAGCAAACTCGGGCTCCGAGAAGGGCAGCCACTTACCCTAAGGTCACACAGCCAGTCGGTGTCTGATCCCAAACCAGAGTCCGACCTTCCCCCTCCCCCTCCCCCGCCCCAGCTGTAAGACTGACCTTTTGGCGGGAGAGTGGGGGAGGAAGCGTCTTGGGAATTTTAAGCTTCCCTTCCCGGGGAGCTGTTCTGATGAACGGGGGCCCCGAAGGGTGCTTTCTGGAGCATGACCCAGGTCCCCCAGGCCCCGGGCCCCCTGCACTCACATCCCGATGCCCAGGCCCTGCAGCATCTCCAGGCCCCGGTTGTGGACGATGGGCAGCACCAGGCTGTACATGAACGCCATGCCGCACAGGCTTTGCATCACATGGATGATGAGGTAGCCTGAGGAGAGAGTGCTGTCCCCAAAGGCCCTGCACACCTACCCTCCCCACACATACTGCCCCCCTCCACGCCCTGCATGGCCTGGCATGCCTGGTGATGGCACTGCTTCTGCCTGGCACACACACACACACCCTCTTCCTCTGAACTTCTATCCCCTGTCACTGCCTCCACTGTCACCACCACCCTGGGGGGTCAGGACAAATGAGGTTTCCAAAAAAAGTTGGTGGGAAAACTCCACTCTGGTTGAATCCGATTTTCCCACAACCCTTCTGAAACTTCCTCCATTCTGAGGGCCCTAGGAGGGCAGGGGTCAGGGCCAGGCTGGATGTTCCTGTCCTCCCTGCCAGGGGCCCAGGAGCTGTGGGTCCAGTCGTGGCACTTACCCCACAGGATGTAGGCTATTTGCCACCCCGAATACCTGGCTATGGCCACCTGAGATTTAAGAAAGAGAAGGGAGCGCGGGTCACGGGCGGTGAAATGAGATCCGGGAGGGGCGCGTGCCAGTGGTCGCACAGCTTGAAGACCTTCACCTTCCCTGTTCCTATAGGAATGGCTGAGAGAGCACGTGTGTGGCCACGTCTGCTTTCACCTCACAGGGAGGGAGGGGGAGGATGAAACGGAAGCAGCAGAGACGATGAGGACGAGGGAAGCTCAGAGGGACCCAGACACTCCCCCTCTCTAGCCACGTTCTGCACCTCATCCACCCACCCCGAGAAGGGGGCGAGGCGATCTTTCCTGTTGAGCAAAGGGAGGAGGGGGCTTGGCCTGACACGCAGCACAGCCCCTGGGCTGGAATGGAGAAATCTGGGTGCCCAGCCAGGGGCTCTGTCCTCCCAGCACTGCCTGGCCTTGGCCGGGCCCACCGTTCTCTCCAGAGGCCTGGGCAGACTCACCACACTCTCGGAGGAGGAGGGGCTGCGTAACTTCATGGGAAGGAAGTGTTTGTTCCCTGACCACAGCCTCTTGATGTGCTTCCTAGAGAGAAGGGGGGCATTAAGTCACGTCTGGCTCTGTGGACAGAATCGGCGTTCAGGCCTGGTGTGCACGGCCGCCCATGCCTGCTCGGACTTGTCTTTCCCTTTGGGAGCCTTAAACTGGTGACGTCAAGCACACTTTGTTAGATGATCTTCTCGCAACAGTCATGGGATTGGATCTGACAGGCCGGCGGGAGAGAGTTCCCTCGTTCTCTTATCAATGCTTTCTAAGTTCCTGCAACAAGTACGTTACTGAGTAAGGAGGTGGGAACAGACAGCCCACGTGATTGCACGTCTTCTACGTGGCTGCCATGGGCCATCTGGGAGACTTTTGATTGGCAGCGAAACCCTGTAGCACGTGGAACTGTGCCATGGGGTTTCCTGGCTGTCACCTGCATGGGAGACCAGGCCTTTGGTCTGCAGATCAATGGGGTGGGCTGAGTGTGTGTGCGCGCGTGCGCGCGCCAAACCAACAACCTTTTGGCTGGCAGCCAAGCACTTCAAGATAATGCTACGGTGGCCCCTTGATACCAATGTAAAGAAAAAGTTGAAAGAGGGAACTCACTTCTTTTTTGAGGGGGGCATCACTGCCCTCTGGTGGTGGGAGTACGAGGCCCAGCCTTTGCTCCTGTGGAGCCGCTGCTGGAATTGAACCTCCGTCCCAGTGGGCCGCAGTCCCGCGCACAACCACTACGCCACCGGGGCTCAGCCCAAGGGAAGCCATTCCTTACAATCGCATCCACCTAGCAAATCAACTGCCTCCCTTTCCCAGGCCTGGGTCCCGTCCTCGGCCCTACATGTAAGTCTGATGTTTACGGAGTGAGGGCAGTAGCCTGCCTTCACGTCTGCACCTGCTTGCACGTCTTCAACCTTTTCATCTCCAGGATTTTTTTCCAACTTGCTGTCAATGTCCGTGACTGGAACTTGCAGCAGCAGATCTTGACACCCCATCGAGAGGAGTGGCATGCACCCAAAATAGCAAGGTTTCCGGGGGCCAGGAAGATTTGCCCTTCTGCTAACTGCTTGGACAAGTCGTGTTATTGAGGTGGGCCGCTTCTTCCTCAGGTGTCAAAACGGAAATAATCATACATATTCCTTAGGGTTATGTTGAAAATGCTAACAATAATGTCTCGCTCGTACAAAACTCGACTCAGTCGGTTACTGTGGCGGGCACCTAATCTGGTGTCAATTGGAGGATTAAGAGTGTGGGGGTGGAGTCTAGCCTGTCAATCTGGAGACAGCCAATGAGACCTCTGTGTGGGCATGGTTTTCTCCTGAGAATTCTGAGAAATTTGGCAGTATTTCCCCGTTGGAGGTGAGAGACTCACTCCTCAGTCCCTTGGAGATGCTTTACTGACAAGACACAAGGCTGACTCCCTGTGAGACATCCCAGAGGAGAAGCCACAAGGGCTTACCCTGATGGAACCAGACCTCTGAAGCCAGAAAAGCCACGTAGAAACTCCTGGCAGTGCTGAGATGCTTGAGAAGACCCAGAGAGGCCCCTGCCAGCCCTGAGATGCTCACAACGCCACTGGATCCTAAGACTTTCTTACCCATTGTCCTGAATTTGACGCCACTGCATGTGCCTCGTGAATCTGAAGAAGGCTTTATAGACTGGTAGCAGACATATGGGCTAACAATGTCAGACTTGTGGACTTGGACTGGACTGGGTTGGGGTGCTTTCTCAATGTTCCATTCCTCTTGTAGATAAACTTTTCCCTTCTATACATATGTGTGCTTATGAATTTGTTTTTCTCGTCTACCCAGACTAACAGTTATTTTTATTATTTTTTTACTTTTTATTATTATTTTTTTAGGCATCACTGCTCTCTGGTGGTGGGAGTAGGAGGCCCAGCCTTTGCTCCTGTGAGCTGGAATTGAGCCTCCATCCCAGTGGGCCGCAGTCCCACGCACAACCACTACACCACCAGGGCTCGGCCCTATTTTTGTTCTTATCAGTAGGTTTTATTGTCCCTAGACCGTGTCCAGGAAGACCCTCCACAAGGTGGATTGGCACGACGGCGGCTGCAACCACAGACTCAGACATAAGAACAATCGCAGGGAAGGCTTGGGACCGGGCACAGCTCCCTTCTGTGGTGCCCAGCGCCACTATGGGTTGGAACCCCCGGACAGCACCTAACAACCATGTGATATTCCCTGGGCCCTGGCTCTGCCGGCCCTGCTCAAAAGAGCCTGGCTGGTGAGGAAGACACGCATGCCAGTGACCCCGAGAGCCCGCTTACCTGTAACAGGCCAAAATGTGGAACAGGTAGTTCACACAGGTGAGAGAGGCGGGGAAAATGGTCACCACCCAGACTCCTGAAAGAGAAGAGGCAAAACGAGAGGCCTCAGAAAACAAACCCAAAACACTCCCCCCCCCCACACCCCCCGGGTTGGATAGGTCTGGGCAGAATGTCTACGTGACCAACGTGAGGAAATCGATGAAGAGTTACGTAAGTGATGTGAAAGGGAGTCGAATTGAATCACAGGCACCAAACTTGCCAGCACTGAAATGAGAGGCTCAACAGACTGAGGAAGGCAGCTTGGGGCTTCCTTGGAAGGGTCCACAGAGAATTTCCATGTGCCCCTGCAAGTCCCCTCCAAGGGACAGCCCAGAAGACTTAAAGCAGGAATTCAGTCAAATAGCCCAGCACCCATATTCCCCGCAGCACTATGCCCAATAGCATAAGACAGGAAAGTCCAGGGACAGATGAATGGATAAATAAGATACACAGTGTGCGAGTGGAACGTCAGGCGCAATGAAGTGCAGACACACAGATGGAGGAAACGTGAATAGGGGTGGAGAGAAACAAGTCACCCTCCAGGGACAGGCACTGCATGATCCAGCTGCGGTGCAGTATGCAGGCAAGGCAAGTGCATGCACAGACTCACGGGCTGGGGGTGGGGGAGTGTCTGGGCGAACAAGAAAGGGGAGTTGGTGCTCATTGGGGGCTGAGTTTCTGGGTGGGCTGAGGGGCAACACTTAGAAATGGAGCGTGGTGATGGTTACACGGCACTGCGATTGATGCCCTTGAATGGTATGTTTTAAAGTGGCTTCTTGTTTACCTTCAAGACTCTAAAACCATAGATGCTATCTCTTTTGATAGCTGGGCACCATCAGCTTTCTTCACCACTTTGGCTTATGCACACTTTTGTCTTCAGTGATTGTGTCGGGAAGGTGAGCATCATGGAATGCCAGTTTAAAAGAACAAGGTGTGCTTGTATTGAGGAAGTACTTGAGTGGCGATACATTGTCCATCTTCTGCCTTAACACTACCCCTGTAAATGCATGCATGTAGATCTATTTCCCCTTCATCAGATATATTTACCTATGTATATGCTTGTATTTAGATTTCTATAAATGCCCTTTGCCTCCTATTTCTTTCCTCTATTTCCTTTAACTTTCCTCTTGTTCCACTATCACACTCAGCCTTCATTTGGGTTTCAGTAATTTCTCTAAGTTACATTACCCTTGATCAATTCCTACCAGGCACCTCACACCCTCCTTGCCACTGATTTTGGATCTCCTGTCCCCTTGACCCTGGGCTGGTCAACACCACTTCCTTTCCCCTACCTTCCCCCCTCCCATCGTCCCCAGGAACCATCAGTTCTATTGTTTTCTTCTCCAGACTGCTAATCAAGCCTGTCTTATCTGAACAGACCTGCAGAAAAAATAATGTGTACAAAAAGAAAGACATAGCAAGATGAAGTGACAAAAGAAAACAAAATGACGATGATAACAAAAAACCAATATCCAGAAATATACATATGAAAGTAATAATAATAAAGAAAAACCAGTAAATAGTTCAAAGTCTGTTTGTTGACCTCTAGAAGTGCCTCCAGTCAAGTCCAATGAGGTGCCATGCTCTGGTCCAAAAGTCTATCCTTGGCACTTGCTCAGAACCTCCATGCCCTGCTCCCCTCGCTGCTCTGCTGCACGCCCTTAGTGTTTTGCCTCAGTGTGGTGGGGTCAGACCAGGTACAATCCCAACTCTGTGTCTCCAGTGTGGTCCCCCGCAGGGCCTTGGATCAGCAAGGAATGCCATGTCTCATAGTGAGGTCGGACATATGATCCTCTCTGTGTAGTGGCTGTATTGAACGAGGGTATCATCTTCAAGGGTTGGTGGGCCAGGATGCACTCCACTCTTTTTTCCTCCCTCTTCATTTGCTCCTGTGTGCTCTGGTCAATTAGCTCGGAAGCAACAAAGCCCACATGGAAGAAGAACACCAACTTATGTGACCATGAAGAGCCAAAGGGATCAGTTATCAGACATCAAAGAGCAAAAAAATCATATCATTGAGTGCACACCTTCCTGACATGATTGCTGAAGACAAATGTGTGCATAAGCAAATAAGAAAGCTGATGGTGCCCGGCTATCAAGACAGAGAGTCTGGGGTCTTAACGACTTGAAGGTAAACAATTAGCCATCTAGCTCAGAAGCAGTAAAGCCTACAGGGAAGAAACACACCAGTCTGTGTGACCACAAGGTGTTGAAGGGATCAGGTATCAGACATCAAAGAACTAAAAAAATGATACCATTGTAAATGAGGGAGAGTACAGATTGGGGACCCAAAGCCCATATGTAGGGGATGGGACATCCCCTTACAGAAGGGTTGCAGGGAGGAGATGAGCCAGTCAGGGTGCAGTATAGCAAGGATGAAACATACAGCTTTCCTCTATGCTTCCTCCCCCCACACTATCATGATCCCATTTCTACCGTACAAATCTGGCTAGACCAGAAGATGTACACTGCTACAGAGAGTAACCAGAAACAGGGAACCCAGGACAGATGATCCCTTTAGGATCAGTGGTGAGAGTGATGATACTGGGAGGATGGAGGGAATTGATGATATGTAGAAAGAGGAAACTGATAATTATCTACATATAGGCTGAGCCCCAGTGGCATAAGTGGTGAGTGCGGGACTGCAGCCTGCCGGGTTGGCAGTTCAAATCCAGTGGCGGCTCTCAGGAGCGGCACTGGGTAGCGCCCATGACCACCAGAGGCAGTAATGCCCACACAGAAAAAAAGAATCTACATATAACTTCCTTCCTGGAGTATAGACAACAGGGAAGTGAGTGAAGGGAGACATTGGACAGTGTAAGCTATGGCTAAGTAATAACTTATAAATTATCAAGGCTTCATGAGAGAACAGGGAATGGGGAGGGAAGGGAAAAGTAAGGAGCTGGTACCACAGGCTTAAGTAGAAAGCAAGTGTTTTGAGAATGATGAGGGCAACCAACGTACAAATGTGCTTGACATACAGTGGATGTATGTATGGATTGTGATAAGCATTGTATGAGCATTGTATAAGATGATTTTTTTTAAAAAGTGGTTGAACTGGCCAATGTCTTCCTAGATTACATTTTAAGAAAAAATGAAAAGCCATACAATACTTAGGAATAAATGCAAGAAAGAAAGTACAATCCTTATACATGGGAGATGGCAAAATGTGTAAAGAAATGGAGACAGCCCACCGAGTGGGGGGAAAATATCTGCCTATCACATATCTGCTAAGGGACGAGAATATAAAGAACTCTTATAGCCCAGTGATCAAAAGACAAATAACCGGTCTGAATTGGCTTTTACCTTTAGCCACGCAGATGAACTCTTTCACCTTCAGGATGATGGGGGTCAGGATCCCTGTGTCATTCAGGGAGGTGGTATAGTTATCCAGCTTGCCTTCAAATAGATCCAGCTCATCTCTCACGTGCACAAACACGCAGAACTCAATGACAACGAACTGGGGACACAAAGCACAGGTTTCAAAGCGTCCCCCTGAGTCCAGCTGGAGATTTGTGTACAGTGTGCAGATCTCCCAGAGGCTCAGCAGCCGGCCTCTCCCCGCGCACGGGCAGCACTCTCCTGAGATGGACTCTGGACCCTGCTACCATGAACGAGGCTATGAGTTGTTGGAGAGCTTCACCCCGCGCCACCGGGGCAGACGCAACACATTCTCAAAGGACTCTCGGAACATCAAGGAAACCCAGTGAAGTAAAAGGTGGTTTAAGGAGGGGTCTGGTTTTAATTTTAATCTGCTACTGCTCCACATCGTGGGCAATAGCCAAATTGCTCCCTGTATCCAGCGGGGAGGCTTGCCCATTCACTCATACATCTTCCCGCCCCATCACCTCGCCTCCTGCCACCGTGCCCTGCGCCTCCTGCCACCCGCCGCCGCTTCTCCAGCTGCTACTGGTGGCTTTCTCCACCAACCCCGTCCCGATCCTCCCTGACAGAGGAGCTCAGGCGTGATCATCTTTGGAAGTCCAGAATACGTCACTGAGTTTTCGATGCACTTCCACCTGTCTTGCTTTCTCTCATAGAATGATGCCAGAGCCTTCACAGCGAGTCTTCCTCTTTCCGCCTCTGCGCTTTGCCCAAGCCGGGGCTCTGCTGAGCAACCTATGCGGAGCTCTGTTTCATTAGTAAGGGTTTATCTTGGTAGCCAAATGGTGGGGTCAAAACAGGGTTCTTCTTTGACTGACAGAAATGCATATTCGACCCAGCTTTTCAGGAACACACAGGACCCCCAGTGGTATTGTGGGTACCTGTGTGGCTGCAGGTTTGAAACCACCAGCCACCGGTGGGAGAAAGACGGGCCTTTCCACTCCCATAATTAGTTAGCCTCAGAAACTCCCAGGGGGCAGTTCTACTCTGTCCTCTAGATTCAACTCGATGTGTGTGTGTGTGTGTGTGTGTGTGTGTATATATATATATATATATATATATATATATATATATATATATATCCTGTTCTTTTATATATATTTAATATATACATTATATTTATAATATAAATAATATTTAGTAGAAATAATATCTATTTAATAGGGGTATATTAAAGTTAAATATAAATATATTTATAATAGAAATAACATCTAGTAGAAAGAATATTTAATATAAATATTAAAGAACAGGCTTTCTGCACGAAAGCTTCCACAAGCCCCTGCCCCACCTGAGTCACGGAATAGAAGACATTTGTCTCTGGGCTACTTACCAGGTACAGACAGAAGAAGGCCAGCACTGTGGTTCCAATCATTCTGCTTGGGAACTGAAAGCAGGGGTCCCATTCATAAATCCTGGTTTGGAACCAAGACTTCTTTCTCTCTCTGTGAACGAATAAACCCCAAGGAAAGACAAGCTCTGAACCCGATGTTCAGTTCATCTCAAAATCACATCCCCTCTTCCTCTTCGGTCTTAGAGTTTGTTTTCCATTCATCCCTTTCCCGAGGGACCCTTCCTGTCCTTTCCTTCAGTTCGATTAGGGGCAGCAACTCACCAACCCAGAGACTACACTTCCTAAATCCCCTGACAGCAGAGTGTTGGCCCATTAGATATGAGCGGGGCTTCGGGAGGTTGCTTCAGTGGCTCTGGGAAGGCTGTTTCTCTGCCTTCTTTCTTCTGTCCTGCAGTCTACAAATGCTGGAGTGACGGCCACTCCAGGCTGGAGGACCAGCAGCCACCAGGACGGTGCAGTCACCCTGAGGATGGGAATCTCATACGAAGATGCGTAATCCGAGAGACAGCCGCTGAATGGCCACGATGGTGGTGATGCTATCAGGTACCGTCCAGGTTGTGGTGATCCACAGCAATCTTATGTCCAACAGAACAATGCATCGCCCGGTCCTGTGTCTTCCCCACCATGTTCCCACCATGTGCCAGCCTGCTGCCCAGCTGCTCTGTCCATCCAGCCTGTCAAAGGCTCTCCTCTTTCTCGCTTCCTCTCTACTCCACTAAGCAGGATGCTCTTCGCCAGGGCCTGGTCCCTCCTGACAAGAGGTCCAAAGTATGTGCACTGGAGCCTGGCCCTCCTGCCCTCCAGCGGGCACTCTGGCCAGACCTGCTCCAGAAGATCTGTTCATCTTCTGGCAGCACTCTCCAGCTCCTTTGCCAGTGCTGTCATGCACGCGCCTCGATTCTTCCTTCTTCTTCCTCATCCAATGTGCACCGTTCACACCCAGGTGAGACGCTGGGCAGTACAGTGCCTTCGTCCTCAAGGTCACGTCCCTGCTCTCCAACACCACAGAGGCCTCGGGCAGCAGGTTTCGTTAATGCGCTGCGCTATTCGATCTCCCGACTGCTGCATTCCGAGAGCATTGTTTGTGGATCCAAGAAAGAGAAACTCCTCGACAACGTCAATCTTTTCTCCACTCATCATCGTGCTACCTATTGGTCCAATGGTGAGGGTCTGGGGGGAGGGGCATTTTTGTCTTCCACATTGAACTGTGGGGAAGTTACAAAATCTGCTGTCAGTTTGAGACTGAGAAGTGACGGGGTGGAGTTTACAGCCTGATGACCTCATGTGGAGGCGCTTAGAAGATAAAGGGCTCGCTGGAGATGAGACACTTGCAACGGCCCCTGCGAGACATTTCTGCGAGAAGCCACTGGAAGCTACCCTGGTGCAGCCAAGGCTCTGGGGGCTGGAGGAGTCATCTGGAGACCTGAGAGGCTTACAGCACCGCTGGGGCCACAAGACTTCCCCCCGCCCCCTGGCCTGTGCTCTTCTGCATTCATTGTCACTGCATGTTTCATGAGTCTGAAGACGACTGTAGAGATGAGAATGGGACATATGAGCAAATGTCGAACTTGTGCACTTGATCGGGACTGGGCTGGGATGTTTTCTCAATATTCAATTGTTCTTGTACATAAAGTCGTTTCCTACAGACAAGTCTAAGAGTTTGTTTCTGAGTCTAACACAAGCTGTGATCCACCCTGAAGGCTGAAATCCTTCATCTTCATCAGCAAGTGCTTGAAGACCTCCTCACTTTCAGCCAGCAAGGGGGTGCCATCGCCACATCAAAGGTGGTTAATAAGCCTCCCTCTAATCCTCATGTCACATTCTTCTTCATAAAGTCTAATTTCTCTGATGATTTGATGATCATACAAGATTGACAAAGTATAGTGAAAGGATACAAGCCTGATGCACACCTTTTCTGATTTTATTTTTTTTGTTTTTTTTTTTTAGGCATCACTGCCCTCAGGTGGTGGGAATAGGAGGCCCAGCCTTTGCTCCTGTGAGCTGGAATTGAACCTCCATCCCAGTGGGCCGCAGTCCCGCGCACGACCACTACGCCACCGGGGCTCAGCCCACCTTTTCTGATTTTAAACCAGCCAGTGTTCCCTTGCTCTGTGCATGGCAGCTGCCTCTGAAGCCATGGACAGGTGAGCCCATTCTGGAATTCTCATTTTCTCAAGGTTATCCCTAGGTTGCTATGATCTGCTCAGTCGAATGCTTTTGTATAGGCCACAGTACACAAATAGACATCTTTCTGATATCCTCTGCTTTCAACCAAGATCCATCTGGCATCAGTAATGATCTCCCTTATTTTACACCCTCTTCTGAATGCAGCCTGAATTTCTGGCCACTCCCTGTCATTGTACTGCTGCAAGCATTGTTGGATGAGTGTCAGTCACATTGAATCTGCATGCATGATCAGTGTACTGTTCCATAATTTGTACTTTCTGTTAAATCACCTTTCTTTGGAATGGATACGAATACGGATCTGTTGACCAGAGGAGAGCTGCATTTGTACCCATTCCAAAGACAGGTGACCTAGCAGAATGTATAAACTATAGACCAGCATCATCGTGGGAGCCCTGCTAGGGTGGTCTTTACACAGTGGTTGTGGTGAGAGACCACCAGCAGCTCCTCGGGAGAAAGATGGGGCTTTCCCCTCCCATGCCCAGCGACTGTCTCAGAAGCCCACAGGGAGTCCCTGCATCAGCGCTGCGTCCATGGAAGTCAGCTTGGTGCTGGGTTTTCCAGCCAGGTGGCCAATCGCTATCTTCCAAATGTCCTGGCCTAGACAAGCGAGTGCTTTCAGTACTTCATCAGCCTGTTGGAACATTCCTCTCCAAGGAAGGTATAAGCTTGGAGATTCTGGGGCTAAAGGTGGAGAAGTTCATCTAAGGGTGAGGCCAACACAGAGAAAGGCAGAGCTGAAAAATGTAGAGAAAGACCTTATCTGGTCCCATCTCCTAAGCCCCTGGATCCAGCTGGACCAACACAAAACGTCTTCTAGAACTTTCTAGAAGGGCCCCCAAATCTCCACCTTCTCTTTTAGCCACACGGGGCCACGCTTCTGTCATGAGTGAACATAAGGGTTCTGACTACTACAGGGCCCTCCTGCCATCTCGGGTCTGTCACACAGTGCGGAGTCAGCAAAGACTGAGGGGAGAATGGAGGTCCATCTCGGTGGCTTACTTACTGGTCAGGGGGCTTCCTCAGGAGCCGTTTGACGTGCTCTGCCTGGTGAACTTCCAGGAAAGGGTTTTCTTCCTGTGATAAAGGGAGAGAGGGGTACGCTTTGGCTCACCATGTCTGGTTAGGGAGTTGTTCTCTGGGAGGGGCTCTAGCCACAGATGGTAGAAATCTGGCAAGGGCTCGTCTTGTCATTTTTGCCACTTTCTGGAGAGAGGACCTGGGGTCAGTTTCCTGTCTGCCTAGTGCATGTCTCCAGAAAGGATCACAGGACCCGCTTCTCTCTTCAGTCTCGTTTCAGCCTTCCCTGTGTTGATTGTCTCAGTCATGGCTCTGTGGATCTCTCTCTCTCTCTCTCTCTCTCTCTCTCTCTCTCTCTCTCTTGTTTGGTGGTTTCTTACCCTATTTCAAACCACTAGTGGCCAAACTGGAACCTTTGAAATCTCAGCATTTTCACTTTTTATAAAGAAGGATTTCTTTTGCTCATTTCTTATTTTTCAGCATAAAAAAAAAAAAGCAGAAACCAGAGTGATATGTTATGAAAGGCTTCTTGCAAGTGCCATGAGCTTTCCAGTCTCGCTTCAAGTATTTGAATGTGTTCATTTTTTGAGTTATCAAGCGTAACCTGACAGATGTGGATGCTGAGTGGAGCTCGAAGGATCTGGCAATGCCTATCAGGCAGCTGAGTGCCTAAGCCAGGGGACGCCTCCAGTCTTCAGGCCCCTCCTCAGCATATGGGGAAAATAATAATTCTGACTAATGAAGCTTGATCATGAAGATAAAAGAATATGAAATCCACAAAGTCCTTGTGCATAACTGTGCCTGCCAGGGCGGGTGGTCGGCTGTAGCACCAAGCCACACAAGAAAGACAGAACTGCCTTTCCTTTTCTTCCCCTGGAGTCCCTGGGGGATGCGGATGGGAGATGAGTACTCGGTGGGTGACCTAATGGGTGACCATGAGGTTGGTAGTTCGAGCCTACCCAGAAGCACCCTGGAAGAAAGGCTTGCCGATCTGCTTCCAAAAAGCTAGCTCAATGCCGTGTACGCTCCCGGCCCGTGGTCCTGAAGAAAGTCATGCTCGGGTCCATTGGGGTCCTGGCGCCCAAGCTAGTGAAGTGCAAGCTCCCAGCCGAAGACATTCGTCTCCTGGAGAAGCCTCCTCGTGACCGGGCTCCCTGTGCAGAGTGCGGTCAGCTGGCTAGGGCTCCAGGGGCAGGGACGGACCAGAACAGAGTGGGTTTGGGAGCCCCCTGGGCAGAGGACCCTTTCCTGAGGAGGTGAGCTCTTCACCTTAGGACCCCAAACCATCAGAATGGTCCCTTGGAATACAGATACTACCCACCCAGCAAGCAACTTCTGTCAGATTATCCTCAGTTTAAGATACTTTCTATCGCTTTATTTTGTGTAGTGTGTCCTATCTGTAAGATTAGAGAATAGTTCAGCTTTTTGCTTGTGGGAACAATAGGGCTTTTACCCAGTTACCCAGCAATTGGACAGAGTTATTCTGTGTAGTGTGGGGGTCATATGTCATTGTGCTTATAAGCGAAAAGGATCGTTGTTTAAAAAAAAAAAAAAACCTGATGGCGCACGGGTCACTCTAACACACCAGACTGCCCTGAAACGGCCCCTGGTCCTGTTTGTCTTTTGATCTACCATGAGATAGACTTTTATATTTTTGGAGAAGCTCCTTGACAGAAGAGCTCATTGCTATATTCAGACCTGAGAAGTTTGGAAACCACGAGTGACATGGGAACGCGGTGGGGAGCTCAGGATTGTGGAGCCAACCGGCCTGGGCGACTGAGAAACTGAACTCACCGCTCTGGGCCTGAATGTGGGGAGTGACGAGACTAGAACATCGCCTCCCCCCACCCCACCCCACCCCACTCCGCCCCGGCTGTGGTGAGGATTCTACCCGCCGTGCCACGTCTGCCCAGCGCCCAGGGCCGGTACTCACAGGCCGGAGCTCCCAGCCCAGGTGGACCTTGAGGGACTTGATGAGCATGTACAGGAAGCGGCCCAGCAGGAAGGCCAGGCACAGCAGGGAAGGCCAGTAGAACAGGATGCTCTCATACCTCCCCATAAACTACAACAGAAGCAGACACAGGGCAGTGCCAGGGGCGGGACCGTGGACACTCTCCCAGTCCAGCCTGCCCCCACCAAGCCCCCCTCGCTCCATGTCCACCCAGGCCTCACCCCAAATCCCAAGTCTACTTAGGAATGACTTGATATCCTTGGACCTCAGTTTCCTCACTTGTAAAATAGGTTTGACATCACCCTGCCACCTTGCAGGCCTAAGGGTGCCTACAGTGTCTAACGAGCTCCCTGATGGACCGCACAAAGGGGGTGATCCAATGGCCTTTCTTACAGAGGAGGGATCTGAGGTTCTGAGAGGGGCTTATCCCAGGTCCCAAGGTGTGAGTCGGCTGAGGTGATGGGACAGGGATACCCTGAACACAGCTCACCTGGACTCACCTGCCCATGGGGACACTGTGTGATATGAAGGATGGTGACGGAAAACCTGGACACACACACAAAACAGAAGCAACATGTGGGTGCCCCTCCTGGTGCAATACCAGAAGCTCACCCTATGAAAATAACTCCAGTCCCACCCACCCCCACCCCTGCACCACCTCCCCTTATCCCTGCCCCTACCCAGACCAGACATCTGCTCATGCTACCCTTTACTCATTCCACACGCCCTCATTTGGCACAGTCTCGGAATCCACAGGTGGCAGACAGGGCAGGAAGGCCCTTGGCATCTCAAGCCCCCACCTCTTAGGACTCAGGAAGCCCAAGCAGAGCCCAAGTGAAGACCCAGGCCTCCGGGCTCTCTTCCTCCCAGCTGGCTCTGTATGTGCAGCCCCAAAGTCATGGGCTCCCCTCTGGTCATGGTCAGTCTGGGCCCGGCTCTCATGGCACAAAGCCCCGGCAGGACTCAAGGAGATACGCTCGCCCCATGTCTACATCTGGGTACACTTCTCTCGTCATCTCGGACGTGGGAAGCGTTTGGGACATAGCAAGCAGTACCAGGTACACAATTAGTGCCATGGAATGATATCCCCAAATGGTGAATTGTATGCTTAAACATGGCAAATTTTATGCACTATCTATATGTCACATTTTTTAAAAGTTAAAAAGAAAACCACATATCTTTGGGATTGTAGCCATCGTCGGCGTATCCATGGCTTGTGAGTCACCTGACCGACTACCCCACCCCCTGCACCGAGGACCCTGAGCTGACAATTTCCACGCATCGTGGACAGTGTCGGGTGGGGAAGCAGGCTCGGCATGGGGGCGCAGTCATTTACTCAACCAACGACCCGTGGGACCAGCTCTGGGCCTGCTGGGTCTATACTCGGTGTGAGGACCCAGAGGTCACCTGGAAGGACAAGACCCCTTCAGCCTGGTGGAGCCGTGATCCATGAGGGTGAGCATGCCTTTATCACCAGACAGTCACTGCTACCCACCCTGAGCCTCAGTCTCCCCTCTGAGCAAAAGTGGCCATCTCAGCGAACTCTCCAGTCCTTTGCAGCCCTTGACCAGAGTTTAGTCCTGCACAAAGGAGCCTCAGGGGGGCAGGCACACGGCGCCCTCTTGTCTTACCACATCAGAGAGTAGGTGAAGCCAAGGACGGCACTGACCAGCCGGAACTCCGACGAGAGGCAGGCGAAGAAGGGGAAGTGGGAGAGGCCCACCTCCAGGCCTCCGATCAGAAGCACCATGGCTGGGGAGACAGGGCCCGAGGGGGTGAGCTGCGTCTTTGCTGGCCCCAGCAGAGCGCTGGGAGGCTGGGGGTCTCATGCTCTGTGGAAATCTCTGAGAACAGTTCAGGAGACGGCCAACCTCCAAATTGGTGTGATTATAAGAAGATAATACGGTTATAAAGTCTTGTGAGCACTAGACCAATAAAAAGAATTGCACATCAATCTCACTTAAAAATATTGATTTAGAAATCTTGCAATATTAGCAAACAGGGTCCAGGAGCCTAGTGGGAAATAAAATAACATCTTACCCAAGTCGTTTATTCTAGAAATACAACAGAGACTCAATGGAAGGAAAACCCCTTTATATGACCGATCATGTGAATAGAAAGCATTCAGGAGGGAAGTCAGATGGCAGTGTCCGGAGAGATGGGCATTTCATTAGCGTGACGGGGTGACAGTTTCGTGGATCTGAACACACGCCCAAACTTTCCAAACGGTGCGTGCTTTAAGGAAGGCGTACAGTGGTACGTCATCGTGGCTTTAATGTGCGTTTCCTGCTTCTACGAAGGTATGTTTAGGAAGTCGGTAGAACTCGCTAAAAGATCTGGGCCAGGCAGAGAGGCTTGGGTGTCACTCTTTCAGGGAGCACACATGGCAGGGGAAGAAGGAAGAGACTTTAGACCCAGGACCAAGGAAGGAAGCACGCTTTGAGACGTCTGATAGGAAGAAGGTGGCTGCAGCTCTAATTGAGATGAGCTTTGGGGAGGAATGACGGAGAATGTGCTTTCTGATCCCAGGCGACATCATGTCCAAAGTGCCTCTGAAGGCTCCACAAGGAAGCTCTGAGGCTCTGCGGTTTAAGCACTGGCCTTGGGTAAGTAAAACGCCGAGAAGAACATTGACAGCGGTCCCCCTGGCCAGAGAACCCCTGGTCTGGGGTCTCTGAGAGTGAGCCTTCCCAAGGCGAAATCCTCACAGCCATGTACCTTGGGCCCACTTTGGGACCTGGAGGGGCTGGTAGCCTTCTGAAAACAGGCACATGACTTTGTTGGCCGTGGCCCCAAAGGCCATCCCGTACGACCACCGGTTACTGAAGGTGCCCAGGAAGTCCAGAGGCCTGTGGATTTGAAAAGTCATCCGTGAGACAGACAGTGGCTCTGAGACATCCCCACCGGTCAGCTTCAAAGGAGCGATCCCACCTGGGGTGGGGATTCTTGGTGGGTGAACTCTCAGGCTCCGCTGGCCTTTCCTGAGGCCCCTGCAGGCCTGGGCTGGTGCTCATCCTGGGCTTAGGGTCTTAAAGCAAAGAAGCTAAAATGCTTGCCCTTGGGGAGAGGCAAGTCTGATGGACACCAGAAAGCGTGACATCAAGCACACAGGACGAGTTCCGTGGGTGGGAGGCACAGGCACTATGCCTTTAGAGTCCTGAACAGGGGTGTGTTCTAAACAGCTTGGGGGAACCTGCCCTGCACCCACCCCTCCCGATGTCCCCAGTGGAGTTCTGGGTACCTGGGGCTAGGGTGGTACCATGTGGCCGTGCGTTCTTGGCCACGGAGAATTGAGTTATGGGTGGCCACCTGATCGTGGGTGGGTCAATTGGATGTCTGCCAGGTATGTTGAATTTATCTCCCTGTGGACCTGAGTCGGTCGGTTGGCTGCGAAGTTCTGGTCTGCAGAGTCATAAGTGGGGATCTAGTCAGAGCTAGCAGCCCGCTGAAGTGTAGGGAAAGAGAGATCCCAGGTCGTTGATAAAGTCAGAGGGGACAATGGGAAACACTGCTGAGAGGGCTCCCCTTACACAGAACAAGCTTCAGTTTCCCACCAACCCCCATCTCACGCGTTCCACTCGGCACAGGGCCTACCCGGCTCATTTCCATGACATCTAAATCACTTTACAAAGATGTTTTCCTTTTGTGAAAACCATCTTGAGGGGTGTGGCAGACACCTAATCTGGTGTCAATTGGAGGATTAAGAGTGTGGGGGTGGAGTCTAGCCTGTCAATCTGGAGACAGCCAATGAGACCTCTGTGTGGGTGTGGAATTCTGGGAAACCTGGCTGTATTTCCCCCTTGGAGGTGAGACTCACTCCTCAGTCCCTTGGAGACACTCTACTGACAAGACACAAGCCTGACTCCCTGGGAGACATCCCAAAGGAGAAGCCACAAGGGCTTATCCTGATGGAACCAGACTACTGAAGCCAGAAAAGTCCCATTAGAGACTCCTACCAGTGCTGAGATGCTGAGAAGACCCAGAGAGGCCCCTGCCAGTGCTGAGATGCTTCTACCATCATCGGATACACAAGACTCTGCACCCACTGGCCTGTGATTGTCTTGGCATCACTGAGTATGTTTCGTGAGTATGACGAGGACTTATGGATTGGTATCAGACATATGGGCTAATATCAAACTTGTGACCTTGAACTGGACTGGGCTAGGATGTTTTCTTAATGTACGGTTGCTCTTGTATATAAACCTCTCCCTTATACACATGTGTAATACACATGTAAGTTTATGAATTTGTTTCTCTAGTCGACCCAGACTTACACGAGTGGGTATGTTCCTTGTATGACTAGTCGGGGTAAACAGATGTGTTTGGGAAATGAGAAAAAGCTTTCCCAAGGAAGCGGCCTCCTTTCCCAAAGGAACGGAGGATGACAATGGGCGGGGAGAATGGCGCATCACAGGGCAGCGGGGGCCCGGATTTCAGTTCCTTTCCCATTTTGGCTTGTTCTTTCCCACCTTTAAGGGTCAGCCCAAGGAGCACTTCTTCTAAGGAGCCTCCCCGAGGCCTATTCTGTTCCCTTAGGACCAAATTCATGTCTCTGTTTCAGCACTCTCTCCTCTTGTGCTATGGCTTGTTTCATAAGCTACAGACTCCTTTGGGGGGTTGGGGGACCCTGGCCTGGTGCTGGGCAAAGAGGAGCTTCTCAGAACATGTTTGAGGAAATGCCTCTTCGTGAGCTGAGGCGCATTCTCATCAAGACTGTAGTTCTGGTGGACCCCAGTGTAACTTACAGAATGATGCCAAAGTGCTTCCCCAGGAGGTGAGAAGCGTCATATCTCTGTCTGTAGTGCTTTCGTCTTTGGAGGAAGGACAAGACCAAAATGATGAAAATCTGTGGAAAGAGAAGATGAGAGGCTTCGTGGGATTGGTCATCGTCAGTGCAGCGCTCATAGGCAGAGGATGGGGGAGATGAGCAGAGGGCTCCAATATCCAGGACGCCTCCATCATCAACGTCCATATTCCTCAGAGGTCAGTCCAAGAACAGGCAAGTTCTCTTCATACTTGAGTCTCTTGTCTTGGATGATGTCACCCATGCCCACATGTTAATGACCACATCTACCCAGAAGATCCACAAACTTCTCATGGGCTTCAGAATGGTATAGTGGCAGTTACATCATCTCCTATCAACTTGTGAAGGGGTGGAGTCTAGCCTGTCAATCAGGTCATAGCCAACAAGACCTCTGTGTGGGGATGGCCATCTCCTGAGGATTCTGGGAACCCCTATCTTCCTCCCAGGAGGCGGGAAGCACACTCTCTCTGCTTGACATTTCTGTTGACAAGTCACACGGAGATAGGCTGATGGAGCCAGAACTTTGGAAATGGAGGAGCCACATAGAGACCCACGCCAGTGCCGAGATGTTTCCACCACCACTGGATCCACACGACTTTCCACCCACTGGCCTGTGATCTTCCTGCATTCAGCATTGCTGCATGACTGTATGAGTCTAAAGAAGAATTTATGGACTAGTATTAACATATGGAGTAATATCAGACTTATGGACTTGATCTGGACTGTACTGGGATGTTTTCTTCACGTACAATTGCTCTTTGATAGAAAGTTCTCTCTCACACACATATGCGTGTCTCTGGATTAGTTTCTCTGGTCAACCTGGACTAACAGGATATTCACTGCCTCGTTGACAATTCTTTGGGATGTGGTGAAGATGCCTCAGATTTGAGATATCCAAACTGGGGCCCCCGACTTTTCCACTGCCCTGCCCTTTCATCCACCTCTAACTCGGATCTCCTCCAATTTCTCTTCACTAATGAGCGGCCCCTTAGAACGCAGAGTTGGAGCTGCTTCGTCTGACAGACTATGGACACGCTGTCAGGAGAAACCAGCCCCTGGAGAAGGACCACATGCTTGGTAAAATAGAGGGGCAGCGAAAATGGGTAGGGTCTTCAGGGGTGGGAATAAGAGAGCAGAGGGGAGACACAAAAAGGGGAGGATTTAACACACAAAAATTAATCAACTAGGGCTGAGCCCCGATGGCGTAGTGGTTGTGCGCGGGACTGCGGCCCACTGGGACGGAGGTTCAATTCCAGCAGTGGGGCTGGGCCTCCTACTCCCACCACCGGAGAGCAGTGATGCCAAAAAAAAAAAAATTAATCAACTAATAAGTTGCATCGTGGAAAACAAAACAAAACCCTCCAGGTTCCTGACTCCTCAGATGGAAATATCAGCCTGAGCGGCTAAAAGACGCAGAGAAGTAAAACTGAAGTGGACTTGGAGTCTTCCGTGACAGACAAGTTCATTTCCAACGTGAAGAGAACAGACATACAGGAAGGTCCACGGTGAGATGGACTGGCACTGTGGCTGCCTCCTGGGGTCAAACAGAGCCACGGTTGTGAAGGTGGCGGAGGGCCCAGCAGGGCTTCATGTACTTTGCTCAGGGGCACTGTGGGTACACACTCAGGGCACAAATGGCAGGGAGAAAGAGGAGGTAGAGAGGTTACCGCCTTGGAAACTCACAGGGGCATTCTACCTGGTCCTATAACGTCAGTATAAGCTGACATTGACTTGATGGTAGTGCGTTTCATTGGGGGATTGAATGGCAGTGTGGTTGTTATAAAACCTGGTGCCAATTTGAGAGGGTTCAGAGTGAGAGGGGGTGGAGTCTAGGCTGTCAATCAGGTCACAGTCAATGAGTCCTCTGTGTGGGCGTGGCCTCCCCTTAAGGATTCAGGGAACTCCTGTATTTCCTCCTTGGAGGCGGGAGACACTCCCCCAGCTCACTCCCTGAGAAACGCTCTACTGACAAGACACTGAGAGAGACTGATGGAGCCCGACCTCCATAGCTGGAGAAGCCTCGTGGAGACTCCCGACAGCGTAGAGATGCTTACAACGCCACTGGATCCACAAGACGTCCCACCCACTGGCCTGTGATCTTCCTGCGTTCGGTGTCATTGCATGTGTTTCATGAGTCTGTAGAGAACTTGGATATAGATCGGTATTGAACTGATGTGCTAATATTGGACTTATATTCTTGATCTGGACTGGGATGGGATGTTTTCTCAATATTCTCTTGTCCTTGAATATAAAACCCTTTCTTAAACCCATATGAGTCTCCCTGGATTTGTTTCTCTAGTCTACCCAGACTAACACAGACAGGTACCGCCATCCTTCCAGTTGTGCAAGTCGCATCCTCAGCAGCTCTTTCTTCCAATCTCCTCATTCCAACCCAACACCAAGTCCTATTATTTCAACCTCATGGCTATCTCAAGTTGACCACGTCTTCTAGGATGAGCTACAGTGGGCTCCCACTCAGAGCTCTGCAGTAGACTCCTGACAGGCCAGCCTCCCACCCACCTAGGCAGCCAGACTAGAGTTTTACAAACCTACATTGAACCATGCATGCCTCTCACACTGAAAACCCTTTGTTGACTTCACACTGTGCAGCGAAGGAAGCCAAAATCCCTTAGCAGAGAGCCTGCTGACCTAGTCCATTTCCACCTCAGTTCCCCATTCCCGCCAGCCACTTCCCTTCTCCTAGTTCCTCACACCCCTCCTGCTCCCTTGTGGCCTGGAGGTGTTCTTTATCCTTTGCTTTACCTAGCTAACTCCACATCTTCCAGCACACCCCAGCACCATGGTGGCTTCCTCCAAAAAACCTCTGCAGGCTTACCTAACACCGAATATGCCTGATGCCTGGGCCTTAAAAGCCACCTTCTCAGGCTGACTGGAACTCACACCTGGTCGTGTGTTTTGCAGATGAACTTGGGGAGCAAATGAAGGTTTCAAAAGGAAATTCAGTTGATGTCTCGTTCCTGACCTGTTCAGTTCTCTTTGGGAACCTGCGTACAGGGGCCACCACCCGCTTCCTCTCCTTCCTCCTCAGGCCTCCTCTGCCTTTACTTACTGATGGGATGAGGGAGTAATGGAGGAAGGATTCCATGTCCATGGTGCTGACACAGCTGCTGTCTAGTTGCCTGGTTCTGCAAAAGAGGCCAAAAAGCAACATTCACCTCAACAGTCGCTGCTGCCGTCGGTCCATCCTGAGCCCCCCAGTCAGGAATCTGACTTATAGCCCACTAAGACCACAGGATTGTCTACAATTTGGCTTTCTCACAGCCAGTGCTGCTCAGCTGTGAGGTATCTTCTCCAAGTGAATCAATCAACGTGCCCGTTCCTCTCTCCAGCCTGATTATCCAGCTAACAGTCCTGCTGACAGGACCTAGCATTTTCCTCACCTGGATGTCACAAGGGGACTAGATTCCAGTTCTGTGGGGCCCAGAGTTTATAGAATCAAGGGGAAGGGGAAGACTTTTAAAACCAAACTACAAGAAATACCATACTTGTCCAAATTTTACAGACAGCTGAGGATGCCAACATGTAACCAGGTCCTCTCTTGCTCTCGCAGAGCCCAGGGAGAGAAGGGTGCAAGGGAGAGGCTGGGTAGCGGAAACTTGATCAACAGTAAAGGAAACCCATCCCCTACAGACCCCTCCTGAAAGCACAACTGGAGGAAATTCCCAGGTAATAAAAAAAAATGAGACTAAGAAGATGAAGAAGTATTTAAGAGTTATTCTGACCAGAACATTTCATCAACTGTATTGTTAGATCTCTAAATAAGCAGTGATTGTTTTTTTTAAAAAAAGATGTTGGAAATCCCAATTGTGAACTGATTTACCAGAGGACACCCCACACAAGGAGAGAAGGAGGTGGGCGGGCAGAGGAAGTTACACGACTATTGAGTTCTCATTGTGTTCAGGAGGCAGACAAGGAAATGAGCCTGCAAGGGTGTCCCTTAGCACTGCCCTTATTCTACATTGTGCTGGGAATCTTAGCTAGGACCATTCGACAACAGGAAGAAGTAGAGGGTGCTATATGGGCAACCAAGAAGTGAAGCTCTCACTCTTGGTAGATGATATGATTTTATAGAGACCGAATCCCCAAATCTCCACTGAGAGGTTGAGACGGAGCCGCAGATAGGAAATAGAGTTCAGTCAGAGCTAAAAAGTAAAGACGTGCTTTATTGGAGGCAGAGAACTTTGGGGAGGGGAAGGGACAGCAGAGAAAGGGACAGGAGTATCTTGAACTCCTGGGCGGGTTCCGTGGCCCGAGAGTTAGGCGAGGGAAGTGGCGCCCGGTATCGAGGTGGTGGGATATCTAGAGGGTTTGAGCTACAGGCGCACGGCTGATGAAAGAAAAGGGAGGTTTCTTGGGCTGTGTTTGCAAGTTTCCGGTTGGGAGATGACATATGAGTGAATCATCTCTTTTTTCAAACTTGCTTCCTGGAATGTTCAAGGGGGGAGGTCCATGCCCTGTCCAGGTAGAGGCTGTCCCCTATCTGGGGAGATAAGCTTTGTGAAGGGCCTACTCCCTTCCTGGGGAGATAAGCTCTGTGAAATGCCAGAGGCAGGCTTTGCAACGTTCAGCAGATGGTTCACCTCCTTCTTGTGAGGCTGGTGCAAAGGGGTACAAGGGGCTGCCTGGTCCAGGGGGCTGCCTGGTACGACCCCAGCCCAAACATCTACCACCACCACCAATAAAACAACAACAACAAACTGCTGAAAAATAGTTTTATGGTTGGGGTGGGGTCACCATAACATGAGGAACTGTATTAATGGGTCACAATATTGGACGGTTGAGAACAACTGACTGAAAGCAATCTACAAAAGCAATGCAATCTTGATCCAAATCCCGACATCATTCTTGAAAGACGTGGAAAAACTTCACAGGGAGAGGAAAGAGGCCCAGGATAAGTAAGAATTCCTGAAAAAGAAGAACAAAATAGGAGATTCTGTACAACCTGACCTCAAAACCTGTGACACAGACACAGTAGTCAACACGGTCTAATCCTGGTGGAATGATAGATAAACAAACCAGAACGACAGGACAGAAAACCCAGAAGTAGGGCCTGAGGCCCGGTGGCATAATGGTGAAGTGAGGGACTGTGGCCCACGGGCTCTCCAGGAGCAAGGCTGGGTAGCTCCCACGACCACCAGAGGGCAGTGATGCCCCCCCTCACAAAAAAAAAAAAAACAGAAAAAAAGAAAACCCAGAAGTAAAAGCATCTACCTACAGACAACTGCTTTTCAACCAAGGACCAGAAAACATCGCATGGGAAAGTGGTGCCCTCTTCAGCAAATGGTGATGGAAAAACTGGATCTCCATGTGCAGAAGCACGGAACAGGACCCAGGCCTCATCTCATGCACCAACATTATCTCAAGATGGATCAGAGACCTAAATGAAAAAACCCTAAAACTACTAGGATCATCAATAAGAAAACCGGAGCAAACAAGGGCCCTAGTGCAGGGTGTGCCTGGACTAGGAAATATAACAAGCACACACAGTGGAAGGTAAAACAGATGACTGGGAGCTATTTGAAATAAAACACTTACATACATCAAGAGATTTCATCAAGAGTAAAACAGAAGCCCATGGAGTAGGAACAATCTTCACCAAGCACTAATTGGACAAAGAATGAATTACTAAAATCTACAGAGTCCTCAATAAGAAAAACTAAAAATAGCCCACTTAAAAAGTGGGCAGAGGACCTGAAAAGACAATTCACAGAGGACAACATTCAAATAGCTAACAGGCACATGAAGGAATGTTCTCGTTCACCAGCCATCTAAGAAATGCAAATCGGGCTGAGCCCCGGTGGCGTAGTGGTTGTGTGCGGGACTGTGGCCCACTGGGACGGAGGTTCAATTCCAGCAGTGGGGCTGGGCCTCCTACTCCCACCACCAGAGAGCAGTGATGCCCACCCCCCCCCAAAAAAAAAGCAAATCAAAATAAAACAAAGTACCAAATGCTAGAGGGGGCACACAGAGAGATGACTGAACTCTTAAATACTGCAGGTGGGCTCGTGAATTCAGACCTAGATAACACCTAAAAAAAAAAACTGGCAATAGAAAGATTATAAGACTTGTTGTGAGTAATATCATTGCTGGACATTTATCCCAAAGAAATGGCAGACAGATTGCAAACAGATGTATGCTCTCTCAGGCGCATTGCAGTAGAGTTCACAACAGCAAGAAGCTTCAAATACCACCCCCACCCCCACCCCCCATCAAATCCCATCAGCAGAAGAATGGATTAAAACAACAGCAACAACAAAAAACCTCGGTACATACACACAGTGAAATACTATTCATACCTAAAAAAGCAATGCAATCTCTCTCGAAACCTTTGTGCTGCTGGGTGAAGTTAGTTAATCCCCAAAGGACAAATACTGCATGATCCATCACTGTAAGGATCAGCGCAAGGTGAAGGCGCACTCCTGCTCCCAAATTACCCAGCATGCTAACCCAGCTGCCAGACAATACAGTGGGGAGCCTGACTAGAGCCCAGGAGGCACACAGCACCCTCTGTGTATGTGTATCTTAAAAACCACTCTGACAAAGGTGGCCTCACTTCAGCTGGCGTCAGTTCTCAAGACTGGGGGAGAGAGAGGTGACCATTGAGGTGCAGCCATGAAAAATTGTGCTAAGCTCCCCCCAAAACAACCGACACTCCTATCAGAGTGAATAAGTGACCCTTGTGGGAAATTCAGTTCATAGTGAGGGAGAGAAGAGAGCATGCATGTCTTGGAGAAGGTAAGTGCATTTCTGTTGGTAGAAAAATGAAAAGAACCAATCTTCAAATGGGAAGAAGCCCTTAGCAATACTTATATGGAACCTAAAGGGGGAAATATGCTCCATACCATGAGGGGGTACAAAAAAAAAAAGGAAAAAAGTTCTGGTAGGTGGATCTTTCATAGTACGCACTTTCCCCCTAGATAAGCATCAAGCAACCCACTGAGTTAATGCATCCAGTGGGATTGCCTGGGAAAGTTCTCTCTAGTCACAGTGAACGTGTTCATAAAAGCAACTTCGCTCAAATCTTGTCTTGCTTTGTTTTCTTTTGACGCCCCTTTAAAAGAACAGAATTTTATTTCTTGGTTGGGGAAATGCTTCAGAAACTGTTGTGATGTTAAACACAGCGTATAAGAACAGTGCTATGGGAAAAACTCAAATGTATCAGTGGTTTTCTCATTTCAGAGAAAGTGAAATGTTGATTGATGACAAACCTCATTCTGGACGTCTGTCTACTTTGCAAATGGATGAAAACGTTGACAACATGTGTAAGCACCTGAAAACTGATGAGGGACGATGGAAAGGGTGGGAGGTTACCTGGACTGCCGTGGAGCTCAGTTCAGTCAGTTTTAACAGAAGATTTGGGAAAGAGAAGGGTTGCTGCAAAATTTGTGCCTCGGGTTCTGACTGATCAGGTGGGAAAATGTCCAGAAGAACCATGCTTTCCTTTGAAAGAAAAGCTCCCAAGCATCCACTTCCCCCCCCCCCCCAAGGTCATTACTAATGACCTGGCAGAAGGCAAGTTCTCTCAGTAATGCACTTGTCTTAGTCCTGTGAACTGGAAATGAAAAACTCCCTGCCATTGAGCCCATGCCGAGTGACAGTGACCCTGTAGGACAGGGTAGAATTGACTGTCCCCTGTGAGTTTCCAAGGCTGTAACTATTTACCAGAACAAAAAGCCCGGTCTTTCTCTTAAGAAGCTGCTAGTGGTTTCAAACTTCTGACCTTGCATTAGCAGCCCCTGGTATAACCACTTTGCCACCAGAGCTCCTTGGTCTTGGCTAAGATGCCTTCAAAAAGAGACTCAACCAAAACCGTGCCTTCCAAGAGGATGTCCGGGGCCAGTTAAACCTAAGACAGGGAGATCAGCTCTCGAAAAAACTTAAGCTGATGCGGGGGATCCCAAAGTCATTTTGATAGACTTTTTTTTTTCAAAGGACACAAATGACTCGAGGGGGCAATTGGAAAGAAGTTTTAAGAAAGTTGAAAAAAAGGCCAGGAAAGCTACTCCCAGTAGAACATTTTCCCGCGACGGCAATACGCCTGCTCATTCTTCGCGAATAGCCAGGGCTGCTGGAGGGGACTCTTGTTGGGAAACCATGCCCCGTCTATCCGCTGCCCCGTCAGGCTTGTTTTCACCTTCAAATTAAAAAAAAGAGTTTTTGGGTTTTTTTTTTTTAAAGAACACCATTTGAGTCTGGAGGATGCGCGAAATGCTGTCTTGATGTGGGGCGAGACTGAAGAGTGTGGGGCTGTGGGGGAAGGTGGGGGACAGAAGCACAGCCTTGGGAAGCGGATGGATGGAGATGGAGGACAGTTGAGAAACAAGAGACAAAAGCACCGCATTTTGATTGTTTGTTTAACAAAGTAACAATCCTGTCGGACTTACCCTGTAAGAGACCTAACGGATGCTTTTTGATGAATGACCCTGCCTCAGTTCAGATTCCCTGCTGGGGTGATCTCCAGTTTAGATGGGCAGAGCCTGGAGCTAGTCTGGGAGCCTCTCAGGACAGCTGGGCTCCTGGAGGTAGACAGCGTAGCGCTCGAATTTACAGGTCTCTACTAGGGAGACTGGCCCCTGGAGTTCGCTTCCATTTCAGCAGCCACTGCAGTGACTACACAGAACAAGCGCTACATGCAGGCAGCCCTAGTTAGAAGACTTGGCGCCCCCTCCCGTTGCCTCTCTGGTGTACTGAGGCTGGCTTGTACCAGCATGAGAGAACCAACTGTCAAAGCACCAGGAATGTTGCAAGGCAGTTTTGTTAAACACAACCTTTTGTAAAATTAACTTATGTACATTTACAATGAAAACAGTTATTACCAGTAATTTTTTTAAAGTTACTTTGAAAACAAAGGTAAGAAAGATTCAACTTTGTCAATTTCTAATTCCTTCGTTACTATTTAATATCATCTGTGTTTTTAGGGTTATATACCACTATTGTATCTGTGTGGTGGAAATACCATACAATGGTGTATACTGTATTTTCCTTCCTAACTTCCCACTCAGTAGCTTCGTGTTGGTAGCTGGACATTAGCCATGAGGGGGATATTTACACCGTGGAAATTGGCAAATGAGAGGAATCAGGGCTTCATTTGTTGCCTTGAAAGCTATTTATAAAGTGATGGAGAAAACGACTCTCACACAGATAGGATTTAAAGGTATGCTATGTTTGTAACCATTAGAAATTGAGGAAACGGTCTTTCAGAATTAAAAACATATCCGATTCAAAAGTAGTATCCAATCACTGACAAGCAAAAATGACACTGCAACATGCCTCTTTATTGCTTTCCATTTTCATTAATGTAAATAAAAATAGTAACCAACATTCATGCCAGAAGTATACACTCATTGGTTAGTGGCAACCAAAGTTGGCTCCAAATGAAGTTCAGCAAAAATCAGTAAGCATAATCTCTGAGAATTAATTAGCTATACAGAATTTGCAATTAAAAGCACTGGGAGCATGTTACTGTTGTGAATTGTGTGCAATGCATCCATTTTATCAGCGCAGGCTACAAGGAACTCGTGTACAATATATGTACTGGTGATTAGACCCTACCCAGGATGCCATGGGTTATGGGTGTGGCCAGGATTCTGATGATGTCTGGGTTTGGAGATAAATATGAATTATGCTTTAGGACAAAAAACTCAAGTTTTAAGGAAAGAACACAGAAAAGAAACTGCAGCCCACCTGGCCCTTAGCTCCCACATTCTAATCTTCCCCTCGTCTCTGTAAAATGAGAAGACTGGTCATATCAGTGGTTTTACATTTTTTGTTTGTTTGTTTGTTTGTTTGTTTGTGGGCATCACTGCCTCTGGTGGTTGTGGGCGCTACCCGCCACCACTGGATTTGAACCACTAAGCCCGCGGGCTGCAGTTCCGCACTCAACCACTTACATCACCGGGGTTCAGCCCTTACATTTTTTTTTTGACAAGTCAAAGTGATCCTCTAATATTCATTATCCAGTTAATTTATGTGTTTGTGTGAAGAGATTTCCACAAAGCAATGCCCTGAGTATACATGGCGCTCTGAGGTTTTCAATTGGCTTCCCTGCACTCCTGCTCTGTTCCGTTTTGTTTTGTAAAATGACGGTCATAAGACCTAAATGAATGTTAAAGTCCACGACGTGGCTCGTGAACGATTGCTAGAGGTCCATGCTCTGTTGCTGGCTTTTGGTTGGGAGACACATTTGGAAAGGACTGGTTTTGCATCGTAGGGTTCCGACACACCATTATGCGATCAGCTGTGCACACAGTGGGGAAACCATTTGGAAACTTTGGCTCAAGCCCTCATTGCCACCCTCCTGCACAGTTGTGACCGATAGCTCTGTGAACCCCCCCCCTCCTGCTCCAGGGCCCCAGAAAGCTGTCCTGCAGGACCCTAGCACTGAGCACTTCTACTTCCTCCTACAGATGCATTTTTTTGCTTCTAATCTCTCACTTTTAGACCGGGGACTAGTTCAACTTGCAACTCCAACCATTCCTCCCTGGCTTCCGGCTTGGGGCAAAGTGCATCGTGAATCCAAGTGAATGTTTCCTGTGACTGAGGGAGGCAGGAGAAGAAAAGGACAGAGGGAGGGAAGGAGACCAGCTGAGTTACTGGGTCACAGCTGTCAGGTGGATTTGACCTCAACGGTGACTTGAGGCCACTGACTGTACAGTGAACCGGCAACCTCTCTGCGTGCCCAGAGCCTGGCTCGACATCTGACAGTAGCTGGCGCTCACAAATGTGTCCTGAGTGGATGGATAGATGGATGGATGGGAAGTTGGGTGCACATGTATGACCTGTGCTTGTTGATTCACTGTGCTCTCGCCGATTAAGAGCACTGTCCTTGCTGGCAGAGGAGGAGAATGGCAGAAGGGAGCGGGATGAAGGAGGAGAGAGCCCCATGCTGCGCTCGCTGTGTGTCTGTCCTGCATCTGGAGACAGGATGTGGCCCTGTTCCCACAGAATGGAGACTCCCCAGACGGCCTCTGGTCACGGGATCGGGGAGGCCCGTGACTGGTCACTCAAAGGCTCAGCCCCAACGGATGCTGTCCCACCCTCAACAAAGTCATCCAGTCCTCTGCACTGGCTCACTGAGGGCTCCCTCCTGCCCCTACCCTGCCCCCCCTCCAGCACCACCCCCGTGGGTTTCTGAGGCTGAGGGAGTAGAAGGTCCCGTCTGTCTCCTGGGAGCTTCTGGTGGCTTTCACTCCTGTCAAGATGAGTCAGCGCTGACTCTGTAGCAGTGAGGTTGGAGCTTCGCATTTAGGATGGCACCACACAGATGGCAGGGAGCCCTGTTTGGGCACTTTTGACAGTGACAAACCCTCTTTCCCCCAGGCAGAAAGTTCCCTCTTCAGTGAGACCCAGCATAAAAGCCTGGTCTGCGCAGACGTGAAAGCAAATCCCGGCTCCCCACTCCCCAGTCCTGACACCCAGGGTGAGCTGCACCTTCTCTGGGGCTCACTCTCCCTGTCCTTAAAATGGTCTAGTGCCTGCAATGCATGGGTCCATGGGATCAGATCCGATGAGAATCAAGGGTGAGGCACGGCAGAGGAAGGAGTGTCACGTGTCCATCCCACGCGCCCCTGCTTTGGGTCAGCTCTTATCAAAGCACGGGCCTTTTCCTGCCATGGAGCTGGAAGGGGACCCTCCCTGGTGTGTGGCTCCCTATCTGCACCAGCCCCTGGCTCCCCCTCTGCCAGAGGGCCTGGGGCCAGTCTTCCCCAGGTTGGGTGGTAGCCCCTCAACACTCCCTCCCCAGCTTCACCCAGGGCTCAGGGCACTTTGCCAGGCAGCCATCCTGAGGCTTCCTGCTAGGGGTGGCAGGCTCTCCCCTTCCATCGGGCCACCAGTCACACCGTGAACTTCAGCCCCAGACCTGGTTAACTAGTAACCGGAGTAGCTGTCAGACCTGGCCTGTGGCCAGACTCCATTCCCATGCTGCTGGACAGGGGGCCCCAATGACCCCATCTCTGCCCAGAGGGGCCGGCTGGCCTCTTTGTGCAGCCCTCACGTGAAGAGGGTTGGTTAGGAGACCCACGTTCAAGTTCAGACCTGCAGCTGTGAAAGGGGGGCTTAGGAGACCCACAGATTTGAGTGTGCTTATTTCTGAAGTCAGAGGCAGAGCACATGGCCTGAGCGGCCAACCCACTGTTAGCAACTGTCTTTCTATGAGTCTGTGTCCCCCAATATGGGAGCTTGGGGGTCCTTAGTCATCTCTGTGTGGCCAGTGCCTGACTCATCATCTGGCAGGAGCCGGTGCTCATGAGTATGTCCTGAATGGAGGGACGGAGGGAGGGAGGGAGGGAGGGAGGGAGGGAAGGGACGCTAAGGGGCCTCAGGCCCAACTTTGCTCCAAGCTGGGGTCATGTTCATGACCTGTCCTCTGAGAAAGCTCTGTTAGCAAGCTGCTTCCCACGTGAGGACGGCGGGCTGGGTTCTCGTGCTAAACATAAGATCAGCAGTTCAGACCCATGAGCCGCTCCGCAGGAGAAAGCCAAAGCCGGCTTTCAACTCCTGTGACGTTCCGGAATCTCGGAGTCCCCCCAGAACTACGCTACTCTGTCTCTGGGCCACGAGGAGGCAGCATGAACTGAGCGGTGGCGGCGAGTTTAGCTTTCACAGGTGGGGAAGCAGAGGCACCCAAAGATCAAGCTCCCTGTCCCCACGGACACAGCCGGGGGTGTGGAGGCCAGGGGCCGCACGAGCTGGCTCCAGGAGCGGCAGTTCTTCCCACGGCGGCCGACCTGGCTCTAGGGCGGTGGCATCACAGCGCTTCCCCATGCCCTGTGCCGCAGGCCTTACATGGCAGGCCCAGCCCCCAGCCCGGGTCGAACAGCACAGATGAGGGAGCCCCTGGGGTGCAAGCTGGAGAGGAAGGACAGCTAATCGCAGGCCTGGCCTGGTGACCTTGAGTTCAGGTACGTATACACACACACACACACACACCTTGTGGTTCCCGCCTCAGCCTGCCTAGAGATCTCTGCACCATGCTGCCTGTGGGCCAGTGTCCAGCATCCACAGCATCTGAGAAGAAAGCCGCCGGGCATAGACAGTGGTCTTGAACTCACCCCAGGCCTACAGAGAACATGGTGACGGGTCAGCAAATGCAGCTCCTTGAGACCCTTCCCAGGGATCCTGCCGGCCCTCGGTCATCACTTCTTTTCCAGTTCAAATGTTCTGTTTCTTCTCTTCGCTGCACTCAAAAAAAAAAAAAAAAAAAAACCACGCTGGAGAAAAGACAAACATTCCTTCAATCATTAACCAGGGAAATGGAAGCGCATCTTCCACATGGAAGAACAATGGTGTCTGTTCTTCTGGCCCCTCCATCCGTCTGCAGGCTGCTCTTGCCCTGCTGCTGTCTGCAAGCCCCGGCCCCTGAGGACGCCTTGCCCATGGCTGAGCCCCTTTGGCTGGGTGTAAAAGTATCCCATTATGCTGGCAGCCATAAACCAGGACTGCACCTCCAGGCTATGAGCAAAGGCCGTCGGTTCCCCCGGCATGAGGCAGGGCGCTGGGTCCAAGAAGGGGCTGGAGATAAATTTGAGCACGGACCGCTGACCTCAAGAAAGGCCAGTTCAGCACTGGCTAGCTGTCCTGCAGGCCTCCAGCTTCCTTTCTACACAGAAGGCCCTTGCTGGGCCCCCAGTTCCTCCCCTAATTCCCACCCCCACCCTCCGGCATCTCAGCGTGACCATGGGGCCCGGTGTCAGGGACACACGATGAGCAGGAATGATGGACGTCACCTCTGGGAGGGACGAGAGAGGTACCTGCTGGTTGGACGCCAAAGCCCTAAAGGAAGTAGGATCTCAAGAGGGAAGGCAGCTGGCATGCTCACCATGATCTGCCATTCATGGGCTGGCTGATGGGCTCAGAGCCAAGTTCTAGAACAATACGCCAGTTACAGCGCTCGAGTTCCCCTAGTTCACACCGCGTCGTGTGTGGAGGGCGTAAAAGCATCAGGTGACCCGAACCCTTTAATGGAAGGGGGAGCACACTGAGGCTTAAAGAAGGAACATGTGGGGCTGAGCCCTGGTGGTGTAAGTGGTAGAGTGCGGAACTGCAGCCCGCGGGCTTGGTGGTTCAAATCCGGCAGCAGCTGGGTGGCACCCACGACCACCAGAGGCAGTGATGCCCACAAAAAAAAAAAAAAAAAGACGAAGAAGGAACATGTGCTGGTCGCACTAGCCGTGCCTCCAAAAGCCTGCTGAGCCCACCACATCCCTGTGCCCAGTGCTCCTTCCCAGAAGTGGGTCATGGCTGCCTGTGCCAAAGCTGGTCACAGGCCAATGGCCAATGACCCAAGAAAGACCAATCACAAGTAGCATCTCGAATGCACGCTGAAGACTCTGTCCAACAGGGCTGGGGGGGGGGGGGGTGGTGGGGGGGCGGGGTGCCCATTCTTATGCACAGAGAGCCCTGGGTGCAGAGAGAACTGACCCTGTCACTATGGAACCCTCCGGAGGTGGCTCACCAGACTGCTCTTGGCTGGCACCTCTGGGTGCATTTGAACCACCAGTCTTTGGGTTAGTAGTCCAGTGCCTAACTGACTGTACTACACAGAGACCTTGCCCAGTACGAGCCCAAACCAAACCGTCTGCCACTGACTTGCTTCTGATTCGTGCAGTCCGAGAGGAGCCACAGAACTGCCCTGTGGGGTTTCCAAGGCCGAGCTCTTTATGGGAGATATTGCCACAGCTCCCCCTCAGAGGGGCTGGGGGGGCGGGGGGACCGCTGGCCTCTGGCTAATACCTAGCATGTATCTCAGCACCAAGCAGGAGCCAAGCACAGCCCCTGAGAGAGGCAGGAACATCTGGGACGTGTGGTCCATCTGTGTCTCCCACTGCTGAGGATCTGACCAGACGCCAGTGGCCAGAATGGGCTGTGGGTCCTAACTGAGCTCCCTGTTTCTGGGGTCTCATGGGAAGCGGAGCTCATGTCAATCAATGCCTGGGCCTGAAGGGAGCACCACCACATGCACTATCCAGGAGCCTTTGTGGATCCTCCTTTGCTCTCACTTCCTTCATCCTGCCCTTTATCCATCCCTGTGTCAGGGATGCAGGAAGTGGGTGTGTCCTCTTCACTGTCTTCTTTCCCTTCTTGCACCCTGATGCTAAGTGTTGGCAACGATGGGGTCCCAACATGGAAGGAGTCCTGGTCTCTGCATTGACTGGGGCAGAGCCAGCCACAGACTAGAATGCCTGTCTGAGTCTGCACGTGAAAACCACACCAGCTTCTATCCTATTCGAAATAAATTTCTATCACGAATGATCAACATGATCTTATCAGAAACCCAGACTCTCATCTTAGTGCTGCATTTGAATTGCTGTGTGACCTTGAGCCAGCCCCGTCCTATCTCGGGCTGCAGTCCCTTCCTCTGGGAAACTAAAAATTCTGAGGGGGGGCGTCTCTGAAGGTCTCTCCTCTCCTCCTGATCCTGCTCAGATGCCAGCTGGACAAAGTCTGGCCTCCTGCCTCAGCCCCCATCGCTTCAGGTGAACCCACACACCTGGGTCTCCAGGTTTATTTGTAGGCATTGCTGGTCCCTCCCGAGAGCTTTGTCCCCCAGCCCTGTGGTCCAGGCAGTTGGGATGTGTTGTCCCATGAATTTAGACCCAGGACCCTGCAGAGCTTTCTTTCCTGTCCGTTGCATGGAAGTATGTTTTCTGGAAGCTTGTCTCCAGACCTCTCTTCCTATGTGGCTGGGTGTCGGATGAATATAATACTTTTCCACACACTCCTACATTGCTGGTGGTCTTGTAGAGATGTACAGTCGCTATGGAAAGCAGTCTGGAGATACTTAATGGAAATCGAGTTGCCTTATGAGCCAGCTATCCCGCTATTGGGTACATATCCAGAAGAAGTAAGAAATAAACCACGATCAGTGGTGTGCACTTCATGCTTATTTCAGTGCAATTCACAATCGCGAAGAGTTGGAAACCATCTAAATTTCCATCGGTAGAGGTGTGGATCAGCAAACTCTGGCACTTCCACACAATGGAGTACTATGCTTCACTCAAAAGCACTGATGAGCACATGAAACACGTCTTCTCATGGGAAGAGCTGGAGGAAATCATGCTAAGCAAAGTGAGTCAATCACAAAAGGAGAAGGACAGCACGAGCCCCCCGAGGTAAGTATAACCAACACTGTAGGTATAGAAGAGAAGTCTCCTATAGCATAACAGTTGGGTTGAGATTTAGGGAAATGGGAAGAGGGTGCACGAAACCCAGGGAGGTACATGTTGGGTCAAACACAGTAACAGGAGAAGGATGAAGGGGGGAGGGAGAAAAATGGGGTTCGAAAGTGAAAGGATAATGGAGGGAGGAGGCCACTAGCGCCCCCCCTCCAGGGGGAGAGTACTGGACTTGTCTCCACAGAAGCTGTAGTGGGCATGCAGACCCTACCATGGAACACCCAACCATGAGGACAGTGTGGACATGTGGAAGGATGCAGGAAAAGAGAGAGCTACAGGGCTGGACCCAACCAGAGCCAGACTGACCCCATCCCTGGAAGTGGGCGTGGCAGAGAACAGGTTGGAGAAAGGACCAGCATGCCACACCCACATGGGGACAGGCAGACAAGGAGGATGAGGAACGCGAGCCTGACTGGTCCCCACGCTGGCACAGGATGCTTAGAAGACTATACCCCTGCGGGGACCTAATGGGTCACAGGGGGCACTGGGCAAACAACAGGACATGCCACACTGTCTCCTTACTGAAGCAGACAGTGACAGAGGACATTTGGGGGGGGGGGTCACATGGTGGGGAAGCAATGTGGTCTGAGCCCCCCAAAAGGACTGAATCAAGAAGGGAGCACTCCTGGATGGACAGTCAGGAGAGAACGATGGGACCGACAGTTCCTCGAGGACACAGGGGAGGGGGGAAGGAGGGGGCGTGGGTAGGTTCAGGGACGGGACCTGGGGGTGGGGGACCAAGCGGTCCAGAATTGGTGGCAAGGAGGGTGTGGGAGGCCTGGTAGGGCTTAAGCAAAGGTAATGTAACTAAGAGGAAGTATTGAAACCCAAATGAAGGCTGAGCATGCTAGAGGGACAGGAGGAAGGTAGAAGGAAACAGAGGAAAGAACTAAGAGGCAAAGGGCACTTGCAGAGGTCTAAACACAGGCATGTACATATGTAAATATAATTATTTATGATAAGGAGAGAATAAAACTAGGTACATATACTTATAGGTTTAGTACTAAGGTAGCAGATGGACCTTGGGCCTCCACTCAAGTACTCCCTTAATGCAAGAACACTTTATTCTCTTAAACTGGTACTCCCTCAGTGCAAGAACACTCTGTTCTATTAAACTGGTACTCCCTCAGTGCAAGAACACTTTGTTTTATTAATCTAGTATTCCATGAAGTTCACTGGCCCAATATGATCACTGAAGTCAAATGGTTGCATAAGCAAATAAGGGGAAGAAAGCTGATGGAGCCCAGCTATCAAAAGATATAGCGTCTGGGGTCTAAAAAGCTGGAAGATAAACAAATGACCATCTAGCTGAGAAGTAGCCAAGCCCACACGGGAGAGGCACACCAGCCAGTGTGGAAAGGATCGGGTCTCAGGCATCAAACAGGAAAAAACTGTATCACTGTGTGCACACCTTCCTGAGATGGTCACTGAGGACAAGTGGGGACATGAGCAAGAGTAGTGAAGAAAGCTGACGGTGCCCGGCTATCAAAAGATACAACGTCTGGGGTCTTAAAGGCTTGAGGGTAAACAAGTGGCCATCTAGCTCAGGAGTAACAGAGCCCACCATAGAAGAAGCACACTAGCTTGTGCGACCATGAGGTGTGAAAAGATTCAGGTATCAGGCATCAAAGAACAAAAATCATATCATTATGTGCCCATCTTCTGCATAGATCGCTGAAGACAAATGGGTGCAGAGGCAAACAGGGTGGAGGAAGCTGATGGAGGCTGGCCACCAAATGATAAAACATTTGGGGTCTTAAAGGCTTGAAGGTAAATAAGTAGCCATGTGGGATGAAGTTAGGACTTTTCCACAATTGTATCTGCTCCAAAATATTGAGCAAATATTGGTAATCATCTGCCAGCTTAGAGATATTCTCCCTAAATGCTCCAGCTATCAAGAAGCCTTTGTCTCTCCCACAAAAGGTAGGGCTGACTCCCTGCTGTTAGGACAATGGGTCACTCCCCCTGAAAACTTTAGTTAAATCAAGTCTCCTGCCAAGGGCAATCAAGACTAGGCGGCCATCAGGAAGCTTAGGTCTGCCCATCTTGTCACGTGGGGATCCCCCCACTTCCCATTCCTATAAGGTGTACCTTTAGCATAACCCTTTCCTGTGATGTGTGTCCTTGCCTGTAATTAGGGCCCTGCATGACTCCAAAAGGTATACAAGGCTTGGTCAGAATAAAGAATCTCTCTCTCTCTCTCTCTCTCTCTCATCTGTCCATACCCTCTCCCCGTTCCCCATTTCTTCCCTTCCCCCAACTCTCTCTCTCCATGTGGACCACATAATGGAACATAGGTGAGCATGTTACCATGAGATGTGTCTGATTCTCTTTCTCATGCTTTCTATAACTTTATTATAACAATTAAGAATTATTGCTGTACAATTGTGCCTATTGAACCCATGATGCATGTATTGGAGTCTGGATTTCCATCTTGTGCAGAGGCAGCAAAGCCCACATGGAAGAAGCGCTCCAGCCTGTGTGATCACGAGGGGTCGAAGGGAGCAGATTTCAAGCACTAGAGGAAAATTGTATGTTTCATCATTACTTCACAGCATCCTGCCTGGTCCCTCTCCTCCCTGCAATTTTTTTTGTGAGGGGGTGTCCAATTGCCCACAAATGGACCTTGAGTCCCCATCCTACACCCCACCCTCTTTGCTCCCCCCAACTATCATGGTCCCAATTCTACCTTATAAATCCAGCTGGACTGGAAGAGTTACACTGGTACAGTGGGGAACTGGAAATACAGGGAATCCTGGACAGATGAAACCCTCAGGACCAGTAGTGAGAGTGGAGTTACCGGATGAGTGGAGGGAAGGAGGGGGAGAGAGGGGGAGCCAATTACAAGGATCTACATACACATAGCCTCCTATCTGGAGGATGGACAGCGGAGGAGTGGACGAGGGGAGGTGTTGGGCAGTGTAAGATATGACAAAGTCATAATAACTTATAAAGTATTGAGGATTGGTGGGGGAGGGGACAGTGGGGAAGGGGAAGAAAAGATGAGGCGCTGATGTCAAGGGCTCAAGTGGAAAAGCAGACATTTGGAGAACGAAGACGGTACTGCGAAGTTCCTTGGCACCGTACATGTATGGATGAATTGGGATAAGCAATGTGTGAGCTCCCAATAAAATGATTAAAAAAAAAAGACTTTCCCACAACTCTATATCCAACATATTAACCAAATATCAGAAGCTATTTGCCAGCATCTGGTGATAGGTCAGATGCTTCGAGTCATTTTCCCTAAAGGCTCCAGTGATCCAGACGCTGCTATGGTCTCTCTTACAGAAGAGAGGGCTGACTCCCTGCTGATAGGATGTGTCAGTCCGGGTAGACTAGAGGAACAAATTTCAAAGACACGCATACTGATAAAAGGAATGGGTTTATATTCAAGAGGAACAGGACATTGAGAAAACATTCCAGCCCAGTCCAGCTCAAAGTCACAAGTCCGATATTAACCCATATGTCCGAAATCAGTCCATAAAGTCTCCTTCCGACTCACAAAGTCACAGGTCAGTGGGTGCAGAGTCCCGGCACCGACAGGGGTCTCCCCATGTCTCCTCGCTTCCAGGGTTCAGGGTCCATCAACGGCATCCCGTGGTGGCAGAAGCAACTCATTGCCAGAGGTTCGACTCCATCAGAGCAAAGCTGTGTGGTCTCTCTGCCGGCTAATCCAGCCTCCCGGACACCACCATCCTGTGTTGTCTGCGATTAATGTCTCCGAGACTAACTCCCAACAACTGGGGAAGATAGCCTCTCATCTTCACAAGGGAAATATCGTGAGATTTCCCAGAAGTCTCGGGAGAAAGCCATGCCCACACAGAGGCCTCAGGGGCTACTCAATGGCTATCTCCAGATTAACAGGCTAGACTCCACCCCTATATTTCAATCATAAAATTAACATAAGCACATGACTGCCACAAGGACAATGGGCCACTTCCCCTGCTGGCTAAGTCAGGTCTCCAGCCCAAGGGCAATCAAGGTCAGGCTGCCATCATGAATCTGGGGTCCGCCCTCTTTGTCACATGAGGACCCCAATACCTCCCTCTCCTATCTCATGTATACCCCTAGACCCTCCCCCTCATTACTGTACAACCTATAGGTAGTTCCTTCCTGCGACATGTCTTTACCTGTAATTAGGGGGCTCACGTGCCCCTAAAAGGTTTTATAAGCCTTGCTCAAGAATAAACCAGTCTCATTCTCTCTCTCCATGTGGACCATCGAGCAGGGCGGAGGTGAGCATGCTACCACAGAATGTGTCTGACGCCACTATTTCTCTCTCTCATATGCCTATGACTGGGCTCCAATCTTTCTTTATTAACCCTGTACAATTGCGCCTACTGGTCCTCTGACAGCCGGATGGGCTCAACTGGCGGACCTTCTGGTTACCAGAGAAGGACACACCCCCTGAACCACCCAGGGACCTTGTGTGTGCAGAAGGATCCTTCGAGGCCAGGGGGGTCGTACACATTTTGGTCCTGTTCTCCGTCCATCAGGCTTGGTCGGCAAAGAGAAAGAGGAAGCTCTTCCACAAGATGGGCTGGCACCCTGACTGGCTGCAACGAGGGCCCACCCACGGGCACCGTCGTGAGGGTGACGGGGACCGGGTGGAGTTTCCTTCTCTTGCACATATGGCAGCAAGAGAGCCCATTCCCCCACGTGGAAGAAGAAAAACTGCAAGCGCCCTTCTCAGGTGTGTGGTTCTAGTATTGTCCACAGGTGGTGATTTCCCCCCTTGGCAGCCCCTCAAACTCACAAACTCCCTGCTCAATGCCCAGTCTTTCTCACACAAACCGTCTGGTGGTTTGGAACTGCTGACCTGGAGGAAGGATCACAGCCCCGCACCAAGCAACTACGCCACCCCAGGGCGCCCTCTCAGGGGCCAGGGCACCCCAAACAAACAAGCAAAACACCAAGGACTTGCCATCAAGTCCATTCTGACTCCGACGGGCCCTCCAGGACAGGGTAGAAGGGTAGAATCTTGGGTTTCCAAGACTGAATGCTTCACAAGCATTGGAAGTCTTGTCTTTCTCACGCAGAGCAGCCACCGGCTTCAAACTGCAGACCTTGGGGCCAGCAGCCCAGTGTGTAAGCACGATGCCACGGGGGCTCCTTGAGTCTGCCGAAATGCCCTGGGAGGAAAGGCCGTGAAGGGAGGGGAGGGGGAGGGTAGCCTGAAGGAGTGTCTCAGCAGGGGCAGAGCAATGCCAATCCAACCACATGGAGTGCTGAGCCAGAGAAAGCTGAATCGCGATAGGTCCACAGACAAATGGCACTGTCTCAGCGCTCCCTATAGGTCCGCTGCTAAGGTCCTGGACAAGACTGCACCAATGGGCTCATCCAAAGATCAGTGGTGAGGTTGGCTTCATTCTGCTGTGTGGAGGGTCGCCATGAGTCCGAATCGCCTAGGTGTCAATCAACCACGCCCCTTTTAATAGCCAGAGCTGGGATGACACGAGGCAAAGGGGTGGAGAGGTTTAGATGGGAGGGTTGGGAGGAGGGGTTCACATGAGTCTGCCTTTTGCCACAGGAGGTCACTTATGGGATTAATGGTATGCACCTGAGGTGGGAAAAGAGCCAAGAAGAACTTTGCTCAGACTTGGCCTCTGGCACCCTGGCTGTATCTCTCCCTTGTGGGTAGGGTGTAACACAGGCCTGGGTGGCAGGCTTAAGTCTGTGCCCCCATCCTATGATTCTCAGCTTGCCAGGCCTTAGGGCTGCAGGTCTGAGCCTCCCCATCCTCCACCCACACCCCCTCGCCCCCTGGCTCCGTCCCTGCCCTTTCCAGCCTGGGCCCTATTCTCCAGTTTCCTCCCTTCACCTGAATTCCCTCTCAGTCCACCCGCTTTCCACAGCCCGCCCAGGCCCTGAAAACTGGCTGAATGAGTGAATGAATGAATACATCCACAAACTAGAGATAGCTATAGGGGAGATAGCTGAGAAAGAAGAAAACACCAATGTTACTATTTTAACGGAGGGGATCAGAAGTGCCTTCGCACAATCAGGGCTCAGTTGCTTCCTCTAAAAAGGGCCCTTGGTGGCACAACGGTTAAGTACTCAGTTGCTAACGGGAAGGTCGGCAGTTCGAACCCACCCCGGACTCTACAGGAGGGGAGACCGGGTGGTCTGCTGCTGGAAAGATGGCAATGTCGTGAGACCGCCCAGGGTCAGTCAGGTGACACAGAAAGCTTCCTAACAAGCACTGCGAACCAGATGACATTCCGGTAGTAACAGCAGAAAGCAAGGGAAAGGCTGGCACTAATAGAAGGTGGAAGTGGGGAGAAGGGGATCCCAGAAGCTGAAACGCAGACCTCTGCAGGGTGTTGCTCGGCTGGGGTGCCAGACCTTGGGGCTGGGACACACCATTCTGAGTGAGTTGGAAGGACCCCGTCAACACTGTGGGAGCTCCAGGAGGGCCACACAACTTTGAGTCCTGTCCATGTACAGGCCAGGCTCAGCTGACATCTAAGGGAACCTCCACACAGAAACCCTCTCCGTGCCCTGCCTGCTGCGCCACAAGCCCACCTGGAGCTCCAAGCCTGCTCTCCACTTCCTCTCTGTTGGGCAGCCTGGAAAGTGCCCCCGGGGAAGCCTGGGGAGATGTAGGTCTCCCAATGGGGCCCTACCCCGCCCAGGCCCACAGGCCTGAGCTGGGTCCATACCCGGCGCCTGCAAAGAGTCTTTTTTTTTTTTTTGGCATCACTGCTCTCTGGTGGGAGTGGGAGACCCAGCCTTGCTCCTGGAGAGCTGCCGCTGGATTTGAACCGCCAAGCCTGTGGGCCGCAGTCCCGCACTCTAACCACTAAGCCACGGGGGAGCTCAGCCCTCCTTTTCATTTTTGGCTGAGGCAAATTCTCAGTCATTCTGTCTGGCTGCCCCTTTGCAGAGCTGTGTGTCTTGTTTCATTCCCTCTCCCACAAGGTGGGATGGTGGGGCAGCTTTTCCTTGTGCTTCCCCTGAGAAACACTTTCCCTTAGAATCCGCTGGAGGGTAGCCCCCCACAGGTCTGCAGACAGGGTTCAGGCTCCTGCAGTCTGGAGGAGGAGCCTCTATCCAGCGGTTCTCCACCTGTGGGTTGCCACCCCCTTGGGGGTCGAATGACCCTTTCACAGGGGTTGCCTGATTCGTAACAGTAGCAAAAGGACAGTGATAAAGTAGCAACGAAAATAATTTTGTGGTTGGGGAGGATCACTGTATTTAAGGGTGGTGGCATTAGGAAGGTTGAGAACCGCCGGTCTATGCCTCGCTGCCTATAAAGCCTGGGAATCCAATCCAGGAGCCTCCACTCAGTATCTTCTCAGCTCAACTAACCTATGACTCCTTCCCGATTTTCAACACGCACGTAATTCCCTATTGTTGAAGGTAGCCTCATGGGTCTAATCATGACCCATCAATAGGCATCTAGATCGTGGGCAAAGAGTTTCCAGGCCGTGGACCACTCAGGACGAAATCTTTACGCCTAGTGATTGTTGATTCTCTTAGGAGAGATTCAGAGGTGGGTACTCGGGGGTGAAAGGAGGGTGAGCAGGGGAAAGGCCTCTTCAGGGACAGGCAGCAGCCTCCTGATGGGAAGAAATCAATAACAGACCCTGAGAGCTATGCTAACCCTTGTGCCCACTTAAGCACATCCACCCTCCCCAGTCCCAAGGAAGCTTACCCTCTCTGCTTCTCCTCTGCACCGTCACCCTCCCAAGGGAGGCAACAGCCGGCTACAGAGGGCGTAAACGCAGGTGGAGGGCCTCCCACTCATTCCAGCAGTCAGGTGGAGAACCACACCCGTCATGGCTGCTTCCTAATCACCCTACTGGAGGGCGGGGCGTGCGCCATCTGCTGGACAGGAGGATTTGGCTCCCACTTTGGGGGCCATTCTGTGGGACTGGGGGTATTGCCCAGTGTTAATTGGCCCTCTGGGGACCAAGAAGAAGTAAAATAGCTAGTGCATCCGCTGAGCTCTGGACTTTGTGGAAATTTATTAAAGGAAACGGACGCCCTGAGATTTTGTGAAGGAAACGGATTGTGGTGATCGTTGGGCAACCTTGGGAGTGTAATTCGTACCACTGAATTGTACACAGAAAACATCCTGACATGGCCAACATTTTGTTTTAGATACACTGTATATGTGTGTGTATACATGTAAATATTGAAAATATACAGCATGATATATATTCATACATTACATGGAAATCAGATAGAGAACCAGTGATTTGCTTTATAATTAATATAAAAGATTATCTATATGAACATTTGAACTATAGTAAAGAAATCTCTGGGGTTTCACTCAAAAATGTAAATATTTGTATTTGCTAGGAATATATTTGGTAGAAATAAATTTTCTACTTTTTTATATGTATTTAAATATATATTGTGAGATCTCTCTTCCACGATCTTTGAAAAATAAGAATGCAGAGATGGACATGGATCCCTTTCAAGGCTCGGAAATGCTGTCTCTACGGATAGGCGGCCTTTGATGTCCCCACTCTGGGTTGGAATCTCCCGCTTTTCATTCCCAGGGTAGACTTGCATAAAGGATGCCCTCCCTCCCACTTCAAAGGCGTGTAGATCACATGTAAATGTGCCTCTGGCGGTTGTGCACCCCCACATTATAATTCCATAATAATGACACCGAGCTCGGTTACTGCTCTCCCTCCCTCCCCCGCCTGTTTGCATAAAAAGCAGGCAAATTGCTACCAGGGAGTTCAGCAACCACAGCTGGGCTTTGTCCAGTCCCGGTCTCAAGGGTGGACACTGTACAGCCCAAACTGGGCCTCACGTTGAGGGAATTAAAGTCGTATCAACCAATCTCCATCCAATGCTTTGAACTCCACTTCCCAGGGTCCTAACAAGGCTTGTCCTGGAACCCCTTCTCTGCTGAGGCACCCATTCTCCCTTCTGACACTCCGACTACAGGGGAGCTTGGACCGAGGGGGATTGGACATCTCTGGGGAGCAGTGTGCAGTTCATTTATCTGTATGTTCATCCGACATAATAGCTCTCAACCTTCCAGATGCCACGACCCTTTCATACAGTTCCACATGTGGTGGTGCCCCCCCCCCACCATAAAATTATTTTCGTTGCTACTTCATCACTGCCCTTTTGCTACTGTGATGAATCGAGGGACCCCTGTGAAAGGGTCCTTAGATCTCCAAAGGGGTCGAGACCCACAGATTGAGAACCGCTGCTCCAGCACTTTACGTTCCTTTCACACCATTAGGCAATCTTCTGTTCCTGTATCTGTACATACCCAGGCATTTACAAACAGGCCATCTCACTGGACACTCAGTTGGTAATTGCCATTTTCACAAGACAATCCATTGTCAACAGCTTTTCATCTCAGGTAACCCATGCCTTCCATAGAATCTCTACTGCTGGATGGACCAGAACTCATCTAAATCACTGTCCCTCAGCAGGTAGGGAGCACGGCTGGCTGTTGGCCAAGTGTCCGGGCAGTGACCAACTCAGGGTGAGACTTTTACACCTAGGGATGACTCATAGGGGGTGGAAGGTGTGTGAGCACTGGGAAAGGCCTCTTCAGGTACAGGCAGCAGCCTCCCAATGGGAAGTCATCAATACCTGACACTGAGAGCTATGCTGACCCTTGTATCTGCATTATTACATTAACCTTCCCCAGCCCCATGAAGCGGCCCTTCCCACACCTGCTCTTTGCAGCTGCTCCTGACAGCGGTCCGGGCCAGCTGCCCCTGTTCTAACCACCCTATAGCGTGGCGCTCCCTTTGGAGATCCGAACACCCCCCTAGAACTGGTCTTCCCGGAATCCAAATGGGCGGCCCACTAGTTCAACGTTAGGCTGCTAATCGAAAGGTTGGCAGTCTGAATCCAGATTGCGGATCCGTAAAGTGACAGCCCAGAAAACCCTACTGGGTAGTTCTTCTCGGTCCCATAGGTTGTCATGCGTCAGAGTAAATGCTGCCTAAACGAGAACCTCTTTTTAAAAGAAACCCTTTACAACTCCTACGCGCAAGAAAAAATAAGGCATTCTTCTGGGAGAATTGGGGGCCTTGGATCTTGGACCAGACACTCAATTCCAGCTCTATCGGAGCTACGTCCAGGAAGTTAACGCCCACTAGGGAGTTAACGGTGTTAACTCCGTTCTCCCAAGATTCCAAAGGTACAGGGTAGCCCCAACCGGCCCGGAGACCACCCCGCCCTGTTCCCGCCCGGCCGGGGCGCAGTCGGCGGGCGCCCCGCCAGGCAGACCCGGCCAATCAGCGGCGGCGGGGCGGGCGGAATGGCTCTGCCGCGCGCAAACGGAGCAGAGCGCGGAGCACAGGCGCCGCAGCCGGCCCGGAGCCGACCATGCCGCGCGCCCCCCTGCTCGTCCCACTGCTGCTCCTGCCGCTGCTGCCGCTGCCGGCCACCGGCCTGGGGCTCCGCGGCGCCAGCAGCCGGCGTCCCGAGTGCGGGCCGTGCCGGCCGGAGCGCTGCCCGGTCCCCGCGCGCTGCCCCGCGCCCGGGATCTCGGCGCGCGACGTGTGCGGCTGCTGCGCGCTCTGCCTGGGCGCCGAGGGCGCGAGCTGCGGCGGGCAGGCGGGCGCGCGCTGTGGCCCCGGCCTCGTGTGCGCCAGCCGAGCCGCCGGGGTGGCGCCCGAGGGCACGGGGCTCTGCGTGTGCGCGCAGCGCGGCTCGGTCTGCGGCTCCGACGGCCGCTCCTATCCCAGCGTCTGCGCGCTGCGCCTGCACGCCCGGCACGCGCCCCGCGTGCACCTGGCCCACCTGCACAAGGCGCACGACGGGCCCTGCGAGTTCGGTGAGTCCGGCTGGGGTGATTGGGGAAAGCGGGACCCCCACTGCCCCAGAAGACTCGAGGAGATGGGGATGGGAATGTATATCCCGGACGTTCCCTCACCAAGTTCTTAGAGATACCTGCCACGGAGCAACGCAGAAGCTTGGTATCTCCTTTAAATACCAGCTGTTTATCCCAAACAGACTGGGACACTGTGTCGAGGGTTTCCACTGAGTGTCCCCCGGTGAGCTGCAGCCCTGTGCTCGAGGTGGGAGGTTTGAAAGGAGGGGGGAGGAAGATGTTGCAAGGGGACGCCAGACTGAGCGCCAGTCAGGCTTGCTGACCTGAGGGAGCGTTCATCCTGAACGCGCCCGCCCTTTGGAGATCCAAGTTCAGGCCGGACTATGTATGGCACCATCAGAACTAACTAGACCCAGGATTTGTGACCCATATAGAGTTTGGAAGGGTCCACTTTCCGTAAAGGAATAAGATTTCAAGAGTAGTTTACAATGAATTTCTAGGGGTCTAGTTTTAGACTGTTTCTTAACCTCACCACACAACTGTTACTGGGTGCCACCTCTCTCCACTCTCTGTATGTCGTTTCAGAAAATAAATTACCTTAAAGACCTGAAGTATGAGGCTGTCCCGCCAAGCAGCCTGTTTTGCTGGCTCTCTCAGCATGAGTGTGGACTGGGATAAGATTTTATAGAATGGTCTCATACAACTGGTCCGTGGTTCCAACCTGTTAGCCGATAGATGAGACTATCTGTTCTGATAAAGATTTACACCCTTAGAATCTCTAAAGGAGGCTCAGGAGTCAAGGTAGACTTGATAGCCGTGGGTAGCCCCTGACTGCTGTCTTTAGAGGGAAGAAGAGAGTTCAGAGTGTGTGAGCTTGGCTTGGGGGTCTGAAGTTCAGATATGGAGGGAAGAATTCTGCCCTGAGCCTGGAGACTCACTCCAGACTTAGCCCTAAGACAGTGAGCGGAATGACTTTGGCACACAGACCCGGCTCACTGAACCGCTTCCCTGAAGGAGTATGCCCTGTTATTGTCCCCTGAAGCTTTCCAGAGATGCAGAGTCCAGAGACTAGAAGGGTTTTGGCTGATGGGGCAGGAAACCAAGAGAATGCATGCTCCATTAAGGAACCTGGGGCAACCCCAGGGCCCCAGGGTGGTTCCTGTTGGACTGCTTCAGATTGGTGGTCTCTGGCTGGTGCTTCCACTGCTCCTGTCCATTCCCTGCATGTCCTTAGGCCAGTCCTTTCCCCTCTCCCGGCTCTGGCAGCTTGTGGATTTCCCTTCCACCTTGAACCTTTGTTTCTGCCCCCTGGCATTTAAGCAGTTCATGCCCTCCTCCCCCCTCCCCCCACGTCTTCTCTTTGTTCCTGTCTGGATGTGTTTTATAATCTGCTTTCCTCAGCAGTTAATTCACAGGCAGTTCTTTGTCCTCAGACAGGTAACACTCTCAGCCCTGCATGTGGGATACCTAAGAGATAGCAGCCAGGTCTCTAAGTCCCAGGAAGCTCTGCGGGACTCACAGTCTCAGATCACACCCTTGTGGAAGGTTCCTTTTTTTTGGGACAAGGATATCTTAAAGACATTCAAACCAAATCTATTAGTATGCAGAGGAGGAGACTGAGACCCTATGGGGTAGGGGACTTGCCCAGGGTGACTGCAAAGTCTGACCAGCTCCCAAGCCCCGGAGACCCCGCCCGGGGCTCTTTCTGGTCCTTGATCGTCCTAAGCCTGGCAGATGGTGGTTGCCATGGTTACCAGAGTGGGGCCAGATGGCAGATAGCAACCCCATACCCCTAATTCACTGAAAATTACCAAATGAGGAGTAAATGTGACAGCTCCTCCACTCTCATCTGTGGGTTTGGGGGCCCTCCCCTGCCAGGCCCAGGGGGGGAGGGGGGCGGGGGCGGGGCAGAGATGCACACAGGGCTGAAGGGAGGTGATTCCGAAGCTGCCTTTAATAATCCCGTAAGTGGCGTGGCAGGCCTCCTGGAGTTCAGCTTCCTTCAGAAACCCGGCCTGGCTTTTCTGAAGCTTCTGATTCTGAGCTGCATTGTCTGTGTCGGGTCCTGGCAAAGCTAGAAGGCACAGCCCAGCCAGCCCCCTCGTGCCTCAGAGCTGCCCCTGCACCACCGCCAGCCATCCTTCATCCCGACAACTCAGCAGGGGCACTTTTTAACAATGCCCTCTGGGGCCCTGGAGTCGCTGCTGCAGCAGCAGCAGCTGTTCTGCTGGAATATTGGTCATAAAACCCTCCTCACGGAGCCCTCAGCAAGCGCGCGGTGCCTTGGTTAGGACCAGGGCTTATTGAGCAGGACTCCTGGATGTTGTCAGCTAGGGTTTTTATACTTTCTTAGAGGTCTTGGGAAACAGTGTTCAGCCTGAACAGAGAGCCTTTCCTCCACACCCTGAGATGCCGAAGAGTGAGGGCTCCCTCCCTACAACTCAGTCACACCTGGGCTCTGACCTAAATCAAATAGGTCCCCAGCCCCCACCTCGCTTTTAGTTTTTAATTTTTTTTTTTTTTAAGGCATCACTGCCCTGGTGGTGGGTAGAAGGCCCAGCCTTTGCTCCTGGGAGCCGGAATCGAACCTCCATCCCAGTGGGCCGCAGTCCTGCGCACAACCACTACTCCACCAGGGCTCAGCTCGCTTTTAGTTTTTATAGGCTCCCTGGTAGTGGAATGCTTCTGCATTGGGCTGCTAACGTCAAGGTCAGGAGTTTGAAACCACTAGCTGTTCGGCGGGAGAGCGGAGAGGCCTCCTGCTCCTGGGAAGAGTTACGGCATTGGACACCCCCGTGGCAGTTCCGTCCTGCCCGGGAGGGTCGTTATGAGTCAGAATCCACTTGAGTGAGTTTGGTTTTGAGTTCTTCTTCCCACTGCGTTTTAGGATCCATTCCTTTATAAATCCTGCCTTTGGAAACATTACCTATAAACTTCCAGGTCTATTTTGCTACATATATTTAAAAAACAAACCAACCTCACAAATCATTTTTTAAAAAATCAACAGTCCTAAGTGTGGTTCATCATAAATATACCCTCAGTTGGGGACCACCTGTAATATCTGATAGGCATTTATTAAAGACCCACTATGCGACTGTGTGTGACTAGTTCTCTCCTGCTGGAAATTGCACTTGGGTCCATTATCTCCTGGATTCTTAACAGCTGCCCTGCCTGGCTCACACTCCCCTTTAGCAGGAGAGAAAACAGAGGCCCAGAAAAGGGAATTCCCCAGGAACACCCGGCTAGTTCCTGGCTAGAGTGGGCTGGCTGCATGCAGCCTGGATTTGCCTGGCTCTTTTCCGAGGGGCACCGTGTGTCTGTAGCCTGCTAACAACCTGCGGACAACACACAGACTTTATGCGACAGCTGGAGTCTGACCATCCTTCCTTAGGGCTTGCTGCGTGTCCTTCTTAACGGTTAGAGGTGACTCCCAGGGGTCCGGTCGTCGGATCCCTGGCCTTCTGTGCAGAAGACCCAGTGCCCCTCATATTCAGCCTCAAGCCCCCTCCCCACAGCATGAAAGGCTGTGAACTCCGGGCCCCCTTCTTTGTCCCTCTTGCAGGAGCTCGAGCTCATAGGCTCTTGGTTACCTGGTAACCTGCGTCTCTCACCGTTCACACCCCCCACCCCCTCACCCCTGCAACCATGATTTCTCTAAGAACCCGGCACATTTGCAGGTGATGGTCTAAGTGCGGCTGGAATGTTGGACAAGTGGTGACAGACCAGGATACCCCCACCCGCACACCGACGGTAGTCCACCCCGGGAAAGGGGCTTGGAGAGAGGGGTCCTGCAGATCAGCATATACTGTCTTGTGGATGCCAGATGAGCTGGGGCCAGGGAGAGCCCACCAGGGAACTGAGCCCCAAGCTTCCACGTGCTCGGAGATCCGGAGTTCATCACAGGGTGGGGGTGGGTGAGGGTTGGGGGGGACTAGATCTGGAGTTCATCACAGGGGGAGGGGACTGAAGGGGGGATGGTGCAAGGCGCAGGTTACCAGGTAACCAGGAGCCTGCGCGCCTGTGAGAGGGACAAAGAAGGGGGCCGGTGCTCAAGCCTTTCATGCCGTGGGAGGGGGCATGAGGCACCGACTGCGGGAGCAGGATTAAGTTGTCTCTGGTTCCACGGCGGCGGCACGCGGCTATTAGCATAAATTACCCACCCAGGCAGTACAGTGCGGTGCCGTGCCATCATTAGGAGACTCTTGACCGGGCGCTGCCCAACCCAGGCAGCCGGGGCCACCACGGGCTGGCTTCCGCTGGCCCTCCCCTTCTCAGCACCGTGCACTGTAAAGACGAATTTGGGAAGAGGCCCCCTTCCAGCACTCGAAGGCCCACGGAGTTTGCAGGATGGCTCTGGGCTCCACACCCTACACCTCCACTCGGCCCCTTCGTTTGTGTTGAGCGCCTGCTTCCAGCGCGGCCACATCCTCGAGGTCCCTGACACGCCTGTGTGCCTCTTCCTGGGCCCTGAACTCAAGCACTCCTTTGTGGGTCAGAGGAATGGTCAGTAACTTGTCTGAGTGGTTTGTGACAGGGCCCAGACAGTGTACACGGTGTCACCTACAGGACACCCTTGGTGAGGGCTATGTGATCCCTTCCCTTGGACGATGGTTGACACCAACAGGGGAAAGCAAGTATCAAGGCAGGAAGAACCAGAGAAACAAAGCCCTCCCGGTGGGAGACTGGAGGGGCCTGGAGCCACAATTTGGACTCTGGGCCTGTGTGTGTGTGTGTGTGTCAGTGTGTGTATGTCAGTGTGTCAGTGTGTGTGTGCCTGTGAGTGTGTATATCAGTGTGTCAGTTTGTGGGTGCCTATGTGTGTGTCAGCATGTGTTTCTGTGTGTGTCTGTGTATGTCTGTGTGTCAGTGTGTGTCTGTGTATGTCAGTGTATGTCTGTGTGTGTCAGTGTGTGTGTGTGTCAGAGTATATGTGTGTGTGTGTCAGTGTATGTGTCAGTGTGTGTGTGTGTGTGTGTGTGTGTGTGTCAGAGGAAACTGTGCTCCACAGGGTGCTGGATGCCTCCCCCAAAGATTGCCAGGCCCTTCTTCAGAGCAGTGCTTCTCAACCTTCCTAATGCTGTGACCCTGTCATATAGTTCCTCATGCTGTGGTAACACCACCCCCCCCCCCCCCCCCCCCCACCGACTCCAACCATAAAACTATTTTTGTCGCTACTTCATCACTGTCATCGTGCTGCTGTTACGAACTGGGCGATCCCTGTGAAAGCCAAAGGGGTCACGACCCACAGGTTGAGAAGGGCTGCTTTAGAGCACCTCCAGGGAGGCTCCAGCCCCCCATGTTTCAGTGAGCAGCTGAGTGTGTTAACAGCTCATGGGGCAGGTAGAAAGGAAAGCCCAGGTTCCCCGGTAGGGCATGGCCCTGCAGCCATCAGTATATCTTGCGGGGAGGGGGGTTCTGGGTCCTCCAGTGGGACTGGCCTTTCTCAGCAGAGGCCCCATGTCTGTAGGCAGCATATAGGTGCTTGTCCTTGGGTAACTCAGCCTGCTGGGTCCTTGGAGTCCTCTGGGGAAGGGACCCTGTCCCCCCTGGGACACCGGTTCCTCATGGCAGCCTGGTGGGCTGTGGGTGGGAGCAGAGAGATGCATCGGTGGGCAGGAACTCCTGGGCCCACTATAAAGAGACCCAGGTGACAGCACCAGGATGTGGCAGAGACCAAATTTGAACCAGGGACTCTCACCCCAGCCTGCCACCTGGCTTCTCCTGCTGGTGGTTGTGGGACATAGAATACCCAGCTCACATACCAGTGTGGCCATGGGCCCCGGGGAACACCAGGTGGGAGATGTCTTGTGAGCAAAAGGACATATCTCCCAGCTCAAGAACAACCCCTTTCCTGCATGTGGCACTATGGGGTCAATTTGGCCCTCCTCTCCTCTTCTGTGTAGACGACACAGATTTCACTTTGAAGAGCACCACTTGTGTGTGTGTGTCGGCACCATCAGGCCCACTGGCTCTCTGAGCCTGGGCTTTGCCCTCTGGAGGGGGGTGGAGGCAGGCACGACCCTCAGGAGAAGGCTAGACCGGGTGGGGCAGTGGTGAGAGCATGGCACTGGTTCCAGACCCCTGGGCTCATGGCCTTGCCCCACGTCGCTGGCGGGCTGAGCCTGGGTGATGGAGGCCCTGTGGCACAGTGACCGAGTGCCCAGCTGCTCACCCAAAGTCGGAGGTTCAAACCCGTGCAGAAAGTCACGACAGTCTGCTCCCACACAGAGCAGAGCCTTGAACACCCGACGGGCAGCTCTGCTCTGCCCTGGCCTAGATAGGAGCTGAAAATCCACCCCATGGCCCCTCAACAACCGCTTTCCTGAGGAGTACCCCCATCTCACAAGGCTGTCGGGGGAGACCAAGTCCTTGATCCCTGTAAGCCGGTGTGGGGTTGGGCAGTCGGTGGGGCAGGGGGAGAGCTGTATCAGTAGCACGCGCTGGCGCTTGGATTATTGACATTATTCCCGAGACTGGCCTGGTTATTGACTGCAGGGAGCCACTCTGGGAAATGAATTAAAGAAAGAAAAGATGACCGGTACCAGGAGGGAATTCTCCAAGTGGCCAGAAGCGCTCTCTGGTTTGGTCAGAATGGCGGTTCCACCAGGACCTGCTTGCCCAAACTCGCTCAACCGTGCACCCCAAAGCGTCTGTTTTACTGTGTGTAGATGGTTTTAGCCTTGGTGCTGTTTTGAGCATTGACGAGCAGGGGTCTCTTTTGTCAAAGAAATGCTGCTGTCCTCCCGGAAGTGTGTGACAAAGACAGGGTGTCCCGGGCAGACTTTCTTAATTGTAGTTATGGTAAGAGAGGGAGGCAGGGAGGAAGAAAGAGGAAATGTGATTTACGGGGTTGATTTGTTTAGGCCCGAAAGGGACGGTGGAATCTCATCCATAATGTATGGCTCTGCGGGAACGGGAGGGAAGCACGCTGGCTGAGTGTCCCTTCGGAGCCCGAGCGGGCCGTGGCGGGGAATGCCATTCTGACGGTGCCCAGAGCCGGGCTATGAGATGCCGGAGGGAGTCTGTGAATAAATTAGACCACCTTTTTTGTCGGGCTCCTGCAGGAGGGCACGAAATGTATGATCCTGTGGCAGTCAGCAGACGCTGGGACACGTGGTAGGCAGCTAGTGTCCCGGTGTATTTGCAGGGGCTTTCCCTGTATTTGGAGGATAGGGTCAGCGTCTCCTGAAGGACAGCCAGCTGGGCTCAATCAGACTCAAGCTGCCCAGGCGGGAGCAGAAGACAGCAACCTGGGTCTGGAGGGTGAGGCTGGCTCGGTACACACCACCTGGAGAGCTGGCCGAGGCACCCACGAGGCCGTGGGGCTCCAGAGACAGCTCTGTGCTCAGGAGGTGAGAGTTATGGGCAGGGGCAGGGGAAGGGGGGGCAGCTCTACGCAGGAATAAGGTTTCCCACCAAGTCTTTCAAGGGTGACAGGGCCTGGCCCCAGAGTAGGGGTTCCCAGTCCCAGTCAGGCCTAAGAGCTTGGGGAGCGGGCATGCCAGAGAGGCTGTTCAGATTGGAACTCTGTTGCTTTCAGACAATTTCCTGGAGTTCTGTTTTGGGCACTGGCTTGGTGGGGTCAGCTACCGCCCGTCTGTCTGTGGGAGTCCTTTTAGCCGTCCTCTCCCCTGTCTCCCATGCAGCTGTGGCCCAGCGCAAGAGGCAGGGTCCTCTCCCTCTCTAGGACAGGCCCAGAAAAGCACTGCAGCAATGGCACCTGCGTTCTCTACCTATCTCACGCGACTTCATCCACCCCCTGGTGCCGCGTCTGCGCCTGACCCCGCTTCTGCTCACGCCAACCTGACTGTCACCTGCACTCCCGTGGCACAGACCTGCAGCTCAGCGCCCCTTGAAGCAGGGGCGGGGGCCTTTACCCATTTCACAGATGCGGAAACCCAAGTCCAGAACACTCCCTGGCCCAGACCTCCCATGACACCTTTCCCGGGACCTAGTGCAGGGTGAGCCCGGGTGTCCACACCTGGGCTGCAAGGCAGGCCACCTGTTCCTGGCGGGAGGGGCTGCCGGGTGAGGCAGCCAGGAGTGGGGAGGGGAGGGCGAGGTGCACAGGCTGGCAGAGAGAAGGCAAGGCAGTGTGGACATGTGGAGCGGGCCCTTGAATGCCAGAGTGCTTTAGGCTCCCTCAAGGAGTCGCTGTCTCAGACACTCACAGGGCAGCTCTGGCCTGTCCTCTGATCCGTTCTCAGCTGGAGAACTCCACTCCGTGGCAGTGCATTTGGCCGGGGGTGTTTCTGAATGCTGGGAAAGGTCTGAGTGTGGGCTGAGCAGATGAGGGCACGGGGAGGGAGGCCGAAGCTGCTGGCCCTGGTTAATCGGTCGTTTTGTCCAGAGAGCCGCTCCCTGCAATCAGCCCAGAGCCATGCCTGCCTGCTTCTCCAGTCCGCTTGGTTCTTCACCCCCAGTCCCTCCCTTTACCCATGGTTTCTATGTCTATCAATCAGCTCTCAGGGGGTGGGGTGGGAGTGGGGCTGTGAGAGGGTAGAGGAACTGCATCTCTGGTGCCTTGAGTGGACCACAGGAATCCCTGCCCAGGGTGAAACCCCTTCCATGGGGTGTGGGGAGAAGCCCATCTGCTGGATCTGACACCAGTCCCGCCCCGCAGCCTACTGGGTGGAGGCGGTGGGCAGATGGCAGCCAGGTCGGGGAAGAAGCCCTGGAGGGTGTGTGAAGGGGACCCCCCCCCAGGGCTGCCAGACACATGGGGGGGGCCTTCTGGAAATTGGCTTCCTCCTTCCCTGGGCCCCCATTCTCCTGTTGTGGAAACAAAGGTGATGGGCTGGAAAGCCTGCAGGCCTCCTGCCGGGTCCCTGGAGAGCACTTGCCCCTCAGCGAGCTGCTGCTGCGCCCCTGTCCCTGCAGGGTGTGGGAGGAGGCTGGACACAGGGGTGTCAGTATGAAAACTCCACCCCGATGCTTTCAGCAGGCAGGGCGACCATGGACGGACAGGGGTGGGGTGCTTGGACCCTGGCAGGTAAAGGCCGTGTTCCTTGTCTTTTCCCAGCTCCTGTGGTCATCATTCCACCACGCAGCACTCACAATGTCACGGGGACACAGGTGTCCCTGTCCTGTGAGGTGAGGGCTGTGCCTGCTCCCATCATCGCATGGAGGAAGGTATTTCTACCCAAGAACTCGTGCCTTAGCGGGGTGTGGGACTGTGTGTGTGTGAGATTGAGTATGTATGCCTGTGTGTGTGAGTGACTGTGTGTGACTGAGTGTGAGTGTGTGCCTGAGAGTGTGTGTGAATGTAAGTGTACATGTGTGTGTTTAGGGAGGTGAATGGAAGGAAGGGAGTGGGAGGAAAGGAGGGGGTGGGTGGGAAACAAGCAGACATGGAGAACATCTTTTTTATTTCCCTTTAAGTGTGCAGTGTGTGTATCTTTCCTTGTGGATCAAAGGATTAAAAGAAAGATCCCCTGGATCTCACTCCCCCACTTCTGGGCTTCTGCCTCACACCTCTTCCTGCAAAGAGGGACATGGTCTTCTTTCTTGGGACTTTTGCTGCCTTGGCCACCCAGGCATCCAGAAAGTTCTGCCATTTATCTGGCCAAATCAGCCACGGGGAAGTTAGAAACCACTTTAAAAAACCAGGAGCTGGGTTTTAAAAACAGACCTGGCTGGTGACAGGTGACCCGAGACTCTGGCCAAAAGCACTCTTTCTGCAGATCCAGTTTGGGGTGACTGAGGTCGGGGATTTCAACAAAGGGGATCTCCACAGCCCTTCAGAGGCCCCTAACCCAAACCACACCTACTGCCATGCGTGGGTTGATCCCGATTTCATTGGACGCCTGAGTAGGTTTTTTGATTCTGTACATCATGATGGACGCAGAGAGTCTCAGCTTTCTCCTGATTTTGACACACGGATTTATCAAGATCATGCCCTGGGAGACCCCATTTCTTCTGGGAGCCAGATCCAATTTGACAGCACGCAGCGCAGCAGCAGCAGCTGGGTTTCTGCCTGGGAGACACGGAGAGGTTGAAGGCAGTGAGGCTTCCCGTGGGTCAGTTCTTTTCAAGAGATGCTTTTTCTGAACACTTGTGGGCTTATCTGCTCCCTACAGATCACACAGTCTCCAGCGGGCACCCAGGTGCTGGAGGAGCTGCCTGGGGACCATGCCAACATCGCTGTCCAGGTGCGGGGAGGCCCTTCCGATCATGAGGCTACCACCTGGGTTTTGGTGAGTGTCTTGCTTGGTTAGCATCACTGGGCAGCACTGACTGCCCTCCTGTCACTGTGGCCGCCAGGTGCCTTCTAGCTGGCAGCAGCCCCAGGTGTATGTGTCAGAGTCGACATGTTCTGCCCTGGATTTCCGGTAGCTGATTGCCAGCCCTTTCCTCCGGGTGCTTTTGGGTGGACACACCCTCTCCAGTTCCTAGGTAGCAGCTGGGCGCCTTAGCCAGCTTTTTCACTGCTACAGCTTATCACAGTTTTTGATGCTGTTTTTAGCCATTTCTCTTTGAACCCCCCTCAGAGGTGTGAGGTAGGGAGGACAAGTAATAGACCCTCCAAGATAACAGTCCCCCGAAGATGTCCATGTCCTAGTCCCCAGAACCTGTGCATATGCTGTTACCTGGCAGGGGAAAATGAAGGTTGTGACAGATGTTCCTGGATTTCCCAGGTGAGTCCTATGTACTCAAGGCTTTACATGGGGAGAGGGAAGCGGAGGAATGAATGTGAGATTCAACGGGTATCGCTGACCATGCAGAGAGGGGAAGAGGCCACAAGCCAAGGAAGGCAGGGGGTGCACCTGGAAGCTGGGAAAGACCAGAATCCAATCCACCCTTGAACCTCCTCTACAAGGAAAACTGCCTTGGTGAGAGACCGGGAGACTGGGGCCCCTGGAACTGAGGTGGTCCGACGGCCCCCTTCCTTCCCCTGTTCTGACACCAGCCAGTCCTTCCTCCCACGTCTCTCCATTCCACAGCTGGGTCTGAGCACTCACTGCAGTGGCCACACAGAACTCGCAGACCATGCTCACGATGACGGGGCTTCTTGGGGGAAGCTAACAGGTGACCCTTCAGGATACAGTTGTTCAGTCAGGACAGTTTCTTCTCTGTCAGGCCCGCAGGCAGGCCTCTGGGCCTGACCTCTGCCCTGCAGTGTTACAAAGCTCCTTCAGAGTCAATTTATGCCCAAAGAGGCATGCTACTCCGCTATAAGCTTCACCCAGAAGGCATTCAGCTGCAATTCTGGGGGTTCACAGAACCCAGCCCCCTCAAGTAAGCCTCCAGAGGCACCTCCTTTACAAGCCAGCCTCCTGCTGGAAAGCACTCTCTGCTTGATATGCTCCGGGGGCGGGAAACTCCACTGCTCTGTGTTGTGCGCTGGCTGTTGGTGCTGCTGCTGTATCTCCATCACTCCTCTGGTGTTACGCTGTCTCCTGGGTCAAGGTGGTTTATTACACAGGGATCTCGGGGTTCAAAGTCACGCTCCGCTCCCGGATCCTCTTTCCTGCGTGTCGTGGGAATCCCTCTTGCTGCTTCTGAAGTGGTTTACTTCACTGCCAGCAGGACGGCAGCCAGAACCAGCCCTGTTTGCCGTCACTCACAGCTGAACGCTGCCAGTGCCTTCCTCCGCCTTCTCTTACCAGGCCCATCGGGGAAGCCAAGGGTCATGAGGTGGGAGCTGCAGAGCCCTGTGGCGAGAAGAGCCACATTTCATGGGGCACAGCCTCGCAGGGTCATCAGGAACGAAGCCAGCCTAGAACGCTTCTGGGCCCTTCAGAAGCACCCACACTCTCATGTGCCTGTCTCATTTCTAGATCAACCCGCTGAGAAAGGAAGATCAAGGAGTTTACCAGTGCCACTCAGCCAACTCCCTTGGGGAGGCCCAGGCCCACGGCACAGTGACTGTCACAGAACTGAGTGAGTAACTGCAACTTCTTGCCCCTCTCCCTCCCCCCCCCACACACGATCTCTCAGCTCCAGAGGAGCCACGTGACAGGGTAAAGTTTGTACTCTGAGTCAGTGTTTAATATTTATGTACGCATGTCGCAGGAGGTTTGCAGTGTCTTGTGAGATACGTAATGAAAAATACATACATGGAAGAACCCGAGTGGAATGGGAGTGTACTGAGCAAAGCACCCGAGTGGACAGTGAGTCCCCACAGGTATCACTCTGACAAACTGTCAGAGCCAAGGGTTGCCGTTGGGGCCTGCTAGGGCTGCTACACAGAGATGCCAGAAGGGGGTAGTTCTGACAGACAGACACTGGCTCTTGCACAGTGTCAGAAGGCTACAAGTTCAAAGTCAGTGTGCCTAGATGTAGTTGAAGGACTTTTCCCTGTCTGTTAAGGTACTGGCCTCCTTTCAGCATCTGTGGGCCTAGCGTTCCTTAGAGGCCTTCCTGTGTCTTGGCATTAATCTGCCCCTGGTCTAGAGCAGTGGGTCTCCACCTTCCTCAGGTTGCACCCCTTTCATACAGTTCCTCATGTGGTGCTCACACACACTCACCCCATAAAATTGTCTTTCTTGCTACTTCGTCACTAATCTTTTGCTACTGAATTGTCATGTAAATATCTGATGCAGGATGTATTTTCATTGATAACACATTGAGCATAGTTAATCATAATTAAAGCATAGTGATGAATCACAAAATAATATGTAATCATATATTGTGAAATGTTTGTGTTTTCCGGTGGCCTCGGGTAACCCACAAAAAGGGGTCGGCCCACAGGTTGAGAACCACTGCTTTTTCCCTCCCTGCATGGTGGACTGTGCCTAGACTTCAGGGGGTGGGCCTGGGGTGAACCTGCTGCCGGGTGTGCAGTAGGAGGGGTGGCCTGGGCAGAGAAGCAGTCTCCAGCTGATGGTTTGTGTGTGTGTGTGTGGGGGGGGGGTAAGAACCTCTAGAAACGAGCTGTAAGAAAAAGAGTAAAGTGTTAAGAAGTGGGGGTCTTCAAGTCATCTTGTTAGGGTTCTCTAGAGGAATAAACCAGGACACTAATGATTTTTTTTGAGGGGGGGGCATCACTGCCCTCTGGTGGGAGTGGGAGGCCCGGCCTGTCTCCTGGAGAGCTGCTGCTGGATTTGAACCACCAAGCCAGTGGGCCACAGTCCCGCACTCAACCACTACGCCTCCGGGGCTCAGCCCGACATTAATGATTTTATATATATTTAGAGAGATGGTCGAGAGATACAAGAAATAAACCATTTGTAAACAGTACAAATGACTGAGAGCAACTCACTCCCGTGAGACAGCGAATACACTGGCAGTCTTTCAAGTCTAGAGGGCCACCGGGTAGTCTCAGCAGAGCAATTCAGGTGATCCAGCCACAGCCAGCGAACAGCAAGGCAGGCCACCAGCAGTCGGTCAGATGACAGAGTCCGACATTCCCCAGCTCAAGTGATGTATACACCAGCAGGGTGGTGAAGCAGGTCTGGAAGGAACCTCTGACTACCGCAACACAGTCCCTGGGTCAGAGGTCCCACCTCTGTAGTGTAGCTTGCAAGTCGAGGCAGAGAATCAGGTCAGGCAGCCAGCTACACACACTGGTCTGATCTTCAAAGAGCAAGAGACCAGAAAGGTGAGGCTCAAAATTCCCTTATCTCTCCGCCTTCCAATTAACCCCCCATGTGTTCGTTGGCCAGGCTGGCACAATAAACCAGCCTATCCCAGTGCCTTCTTTGGTTTCACTGCTTTGAAGAACGCATCAACCCGTTGCCGTGAGTCAAATCCGATTCTCGGCAATGCCATAGCGTCAAGAGTGGACCAAGGGTTTTCAAAGGAGCCTTGTAGATGTGGTCAGGTAAGCATTTGGACTGCCAACCAGCAGGTCTGTGGTTCAGACCCACTAGCTGACCCTCACGAGAAAGCGGAGGCTGGCTGCTCCTGTAGAGCTTCACAGCCTCTGAATACTCTTGATAGGGTCGCTCTGTGTCAGAACCCACCTGGATTCTGTCATGTGGAAAGAGTTTTATTTTTGTCATGGGGGAAGTAGATCGCCAGGCCTTTCTTCTGAGGTGCCTCAGGTTAGACTCACACCTGTTGCGTCAGCAGCTGCAAGTGCTAAACCTTGTGTACCACCCAGGGTCTCCAAAGAGCTCGTTGGAGGAGGGGCTGGAGGGGGCTTCAAACGTTCATGGATAAATGGGACTCAATGCTAAGGGAACGGTCCTTTATTGAAGTCCCCTTGCGTGTTCTTTAAAAACCCGGTGGCCCTGGGTTGTGGATGCAGTCTAGCATAGGCAAATCTCCCAAGGAAGCCTCAGAGAAACCAAGGACCCCCCACCTCCACCCCCCAGCCAGGCCCAGTGTGGGCCAGCCAACAGGGAGACCCGCTGGCTACTTCCAGGTCATCAGCTGTGGGTTTTCCAATAGCTGGAAAGTTCTTCCTCATGTTGCGCTGCAATCTGCCTTCCTGAAACTTGTGCCATGGATCTAAATTCTACCTCTCAGACCTCCCCCCCCCCACCAGCCCCTCTGTCTCCCACCAGCACCAAGTGTTTGTGATATATACGGTTCTTCCCCCCCCCCCCTTAAAGTTGTCTCTCTTCCTTTGCCTCTTAGGACCCTGGGAGCACTGATGAGGAGAAGATGGAAAAGCCAGTCCCAGATGCTCTGCTTCCTGAAGAGTCGGAAAGACCGTGCTTGTAGAGGACCCTTTTGTATGTCCTTAGAATGTAGATGAAACCAGATTCATACGTAGTTTGTAGGCAGCCGAGAAGTGTGTGTTGCTATTTTATACTTTGGGAATGGATCCCGTTGTAAAGAATTCCTTTTCTAAGTCTCCCTCCAGGGAAGTTCTCGGATGGTGTTTGTAACACTGAAGGGCTTGAGCCAGCGGTTCGCCTCACAACTCCTCACCTCCCTGGTTCATGACTGACTTTCAGTGCTCTGACATGGTGCATGCTGTCCACGGGGGCCAGGACAGCATCCGAGCCCCCTCTGCCCACCCTTACCTGGCTGTGTGACGAGGACAGGTCCTGTCCCCTCTGTGGACCCCAGATTCTCCACCCAGGAACATGCCGCTTGGGCTGGATGTCACTAGTGGCCCTTCCAGCCCTGTGATCCTAGAGTTAGATAAACCTAAGTGAGAAATAACAGGGAATGTGGCAGTTACTGTGGGGGGATTTATGATTAGTATTATTAATAGCCCTGGTGGCGTAGTGGTTAGGGGCTGGGCTGCGACACCACCAGCTGCCCCTAGGGAGAAAGGCAGGACTTTGTATGCCCAGTCCCCGTCTCAGAAGCCCCCAGGGGCAGTTCTACCCCGTCCTCTCCGGGTGCTCTGAGTAGACATCGACCCCATGGCCGTTGGCAACATATTTTTGCTTTGAGTCTTTAAAGACAAAGGACATTAAAAAGCACATTAAAGTCAACATGGCCATAACTCTCGGCACGTGGACAGCTGATGTCAGCTATTTGCTCTCTGCCTGTCCTCCAGTTTTTAAGGACACTTAGCTTGAGACAGAGGTGTTTATTAGGCTCCAAGGCCCCAGGACTCGGTGTTTGCGGACTGAGATGTCCACGCCGGAGCCCAGCGTTCTCCAGCCAGGATGGGCAGGGAAGACTTGGTCTCTGGTCCTCAAACAAACTGCAAACTTACCCCCGGATGCTCCAGGCAGACATGGACTAGAATGTGCTAGACTGAGAGGTGTGTTGGCTTGGTGGATGAGGAAGGCTTGCCCTCCTGCTTTCCCTTCGAATGGGACAAGGAAGGACAACGCTCTCTGGGCTAAACTAATACACACACACACACACACACACACACACGGCCATTAAAGTGTTTGGGAGTCAGCCTCGGAGCCCTCCTCCTTGGACAGACCTGCAGGTTCAAGGGGCGCTTTCCCGTTGGCAGTCACGTGCCGAGGCCAGGCCATAGGGCTGGGACTCAGGACTCCAGCCCCCCACTTCCCAATACACGATGCTGCTTCTCAGGATATGCTAGTCACTGGGCTGGGGGTGGGGGTGGGGGTGGGGTGTCAGATGTGCTGGGCCAATTTCAGGGATTTTTGCCAAGGTTCCTCTCAGCTCTCACTTCCCTACTCTCCCCCTCCCATGTCCCCCACTGGGTGGTACATTTTGGACCCCTGGTTATTGCTGAATTATCTGCCTTCACGCCTGTCTGCTCCATGTCTGACACGGCAGGGCTTCCGCCCCTGGGACATACCACAGAGCAGCCAGACCCAGTCAGACCCACCTGGGAACTTGTAAATACGGCTGTGTGTGGATTTCTCTGTGACTCTCCACCCACCCCCTCCACCTCCTGGGTCTATTTCCCCATCCAAACAGGAAGGGGCTGTTTTCAAGCTTGGAAACATTGTAACCCCTCCTTGGAATAAAAGCAGAATTGACATAGATTACCTTTCAGCTGCCTTGTCTGTGGGTGGTCTGGGTGGCTAGGGCCCCCCTGCTCACTTCCCTTCAGCTAATTTCCCGCATGGCTTGGGTGGCTGGGGGATGACTTGAGAAGAAACTTGGTGACCTTGTCTGGGAGGGTGGACTGAGCGCTGGGGGTGGCCGCTGTGGCGCTGGAGGAGATGGGAGAATGATTCCATGCCCCTGCTGAGAATCTGCTCAGCTGGAACCGTGAGGTCCCCGCCAATGTCCCTGCTCAGAACTGGTGGTTAGCAGGATGCAGCCCCCGGGAGGCACGGGGCTGGAGGCTGGTAGATGAGCTAAGCTTAAAAATGTTACCTGGCCTGAAACCTGCACCCTGGAACCGGGGCGTCGCATCCGTGCCTACGCTGACCCAGTCCTTCCCCAAGCATGCCAGTGGCCCGTGCTCTGGTGGGTCCCATCTGGAGCGACGGAGTCAGACGGTGGGCTGTTGGGCTCCACAGTGTTCATCAGCTTCTTTCTGAACACCGACTGCCAGGTCTTTCTTCCTGCTCTGTCACAGATTGCTGGGCTGCAATCTCTCCACTCGGGGAGGGCGGGGCGCTGCTAGTGTTTGAAATATCAACACCCTAGTAACACGAAAGCCCCCACTGTTCTTCCAGGAGCCCACGGACCCTGCACTTAGCACTTCCTACCCTATCCTGTATCCTGCAGACGGGACTTCCTGCAGGGCCACCACTGCCAGTGGCCATCAAGTCACCTCTACTTGGAACAAGTTGCCCCTATAGATCTGACCTAAGTAAAGCCATTTTGTATGGTGACGGCTAACTGCCTGGTTTTGTAAAATTCTCCCCTCTGACTACCCTGTGTCTGAAGCCTTGAAAAACAGAAAATGTTACAGAAACCGCGGCCATAAAACTAATTCAGACATAAAACAAGCAGAACTGTCATTCCCCGCTGGCAACAGCTAATCATACCGGCTCGCTTGCAGCTGCCAGCTGTGGACCCGTACAAACTGCAGCCTGCCTGAGCCTCCCTGCTTTCACAGTCCCTGTGCAGGTAATAAAGCTCTTTCAACTTGACATACATTCGGAGTCTTCAGTGTGCTAAATCTCGTGGGCTACAACCCACGCCTGGTGACCCCACCACGACAGGCTTCTAAACAGAAGGATGGGGGCGGAGTTCTCGAGAGAGACAAAACCGGGATCCTTGCGATTATGTCCATAGAAGAGGTTGATACAACGAGAAGGGATAGAAGCTACTTAGTCCACATGGCAGGCAGTACAGAGGGCTCAGTTCAGCTCGCTTTTGTGGAGCGGTTCATCTGCTGGAAGCCGGGTCTAAGGTCAAGGGAGCAGGCAGACAGCAGGGTGGGCCAGCCACAGCCCTTAGCTCAGGAGCTTAGGGTGGCAGGCCCTGACCAGGTCTGGAACTGAAGTAAGGTAACAGGATCTACCAGCCTCGCGCTGGAGCAACGTGCGCTCCCGCAGCACGGAGAAGCTGGGCCCGAGGGACCTCGAGCTCTAGAACGGCGATTCTCAACCTGTGAGGCTCAACCCTGAGGGGGTTGCCCAATTCGTAACAATAGCAAAACTACAGTTATGAAATAGCGCAGGAGATGTTCTTACGGTGGGGCGTCACCACCACATGAGGAAGTGTGTGAAGGGGTTGCTGCCTTAGGAAGGTGGAGAACCACGGGTTGGCTTGGCCCACGGGTCCTGTAGCACACAGGTTGAGGCAGAGAACTAGCTAGAGCAGCTGCGCACTGGTCCAATCATCAGGGAGCAAGAGAGATGGGGCACATCTCAGAGCCATTTAGCCCATGGCCCTCCAATCAAGATGCAGCCGGAATAAACTCCGCCCACACGTTCCTCCTGGCCTAGGTGGCATGATAAACCTAACAGAGTGACAACCTCACTGCACCAGCCTTCTCCGTATCGCTGTGGCTTCGCTCCCATTACTTTAAACTCCTTGCTATGGCAAAACACCCTAGCCTTCTCATTTATGCTTTAAAAATAGCTGGGAGCCGTTTGGTTTTTATCTCCGTATATATGTTACAAGTGTGCAATACTCAAGGGTGGAGATTGTGTCTTGTTACTTAAGAGGTGACGTCAGGGGCTATTTTTGCTTTAACTGGGTCATAGTCTCAGAGACGCCACTACCTTCCATAGGTCCATTAAGTCTGGACTCTTAAGAATCAGAGGTTCTGTTCCACTTTTTTCCTCTATCAGGGCCTTTTGGCTCTGTCCCTGATCAGAATGTTTGGGAGCCATCGCAGGGCACCATCCATTTCTTCTGGTCTCAAGGGAGAAGCAGCTGTGGTTCATGGAGACAGTCCTGTAGCCAGATCCCTATTCTGATTCTGGGAGTTCCTTTGGTCAGGACTTTTTAAAATGCCGTGTGACACCGGAAAAGTTGTTTAAAATCGGGCCTGCCCCGCCAAAAGCGGGACGTCTAGTCATTTTATCCTAGGGTAAAGTGAACAGATGTCCTGCTTTTTAACAATTCAACAACGTACTGCGGCGTTTTAAAATTAAATAAATATATTGCAATACTATTTCTGCATTCTATGAATATTTTTTTTTCATTTTTTGGGGGGGACCTCACTGCCCTCTGGTGGTAGGAGTAGAAGGCTCAGCCTTGCTGCTGGATTTGAACCTCCAACCCAGTGGGCCGCAGTCCCGTTCACAACCACTACGCTACCGGAGCTTAGCCCCTCTGAACATTTTTTGTTGCTCCATATAGACCAAATTTTTTATCAAGAACACCCCCCTCTCCCCCTCCCACCCCCTACCCCCAGGTCCATGGTGTCCCATTTAAAATCTGGTCACTTTATCCTAGGGGCCTCTAAGTGGACTCCCACCTCCAATCTCAGTTAGCAGCTGAGTGACTTAATTGTACCACCAGGGAATTTGGGGGAACAGGAACTTTTTGTTCAGGTCCCGCCGCCCCACCTAGAACCAGGATTTAGCGCATAGCTGTTGCTTGCCCTGAGTTCGTCTGTGAATCATCTGAGCAGCTCCACAAACTGGCCACCAGAGGGCAGCCCACACCCGGAATGCAGTCCCTGCAGGTCTGCAGCCCAACGGTTTCACTCAGGCAGCAAAGAGCAGCTGCCCCAGGGTGGGGTGGAGGCGTGCAGCGTAAAGCTGGGTGGGTGGGTTGTTGGCCATCGTCAGGGGCCTTCACACTTTGAGGTTAGTAAATGCACCCCTTCCTGGCCCACAGTGTGGGCACGGAGAAACTGACAGCAGGTTAGCCACGTTCTCTGGTGGTGTGAGACTGGCCGACAAGATGGGCTGCCTGCTTCATAGCCCAGCCTGACTGGCAGAGACTAGCAAGATGCTCATGAAGCCCACCTGGTACGCAGAAGAACAGCCCCCTGGAGACATCAGTCCGTAATGCGGGCAATCTGGTAAGGTTACCTAATAAGGACGAGGCTCTTTGCAGGTATGCATGGGAGAGGGTGGGAGGGGGAGGTCATCCTGGATTAGGGTGGACTTTAAATGCAGGCACGTGTGCTCCTTTTCTTTATAACAGAGTTAGAGAGTGGGAGGGGGGAACCGCCGCTCCTAAGGTCTTCCCTGGCCGGTTTTCAGAAGTAGATCACCAAGTCCCTCTTGCTAGTCCTGTCATCTCTCCCTAAGCTCCCCTGAAACGTGCCCACCTGGGACCCTCTAGTAGCTGACATGGTTTCTGAGGTGCAATATGTGGCAGGTGAGGTGGGGGAGGGGGCGGGCCCAGCATGGAAACCAGGCCTTCTGGGTTGTCTTGTCCCAACTCCAGTCCCCCCCGGAGACGCTCGCCATCAAAGTTCTCTTCTTGAGAAACAAATCCAGCATGGCTTGGGGGAACCGGTGTGATGTTTGTTCTTGGTGGTCATCAGAGGAGCTTCCCCACCCTGTTCCCCACGTCCCTTTGTTCTCGAGAAACTGGCACTTCTGTGCACAGGTGCCAACAGCCTCCCAGAGTTCTGGTTAAGAGTGGGGTCTCCTCAGCGTGGGACAGAAGGCATTGACGAGACAGAGGTCCTAGGAAAGCAGTGATGGGGTGGGGAAACCCTGAGTCCAGTCATCTCACTTCCCTGGGTGGAGTGATTGGATGTGAAAGAAATGACTGGGGGGGCGGGGTTCACCCACACCCACTGGCGAGGACCTGGAGGTGGGCTTGGGCTTGTGAGCAGTGCGGTCCAGGAGGGCAGAAGACAGGAGGAATGGCGTCAACCATCTGTCTCTGCTTCTGGCCAGGAAGACTGGACTGGCCTTCACTCCTGTCACGTGGGTGATGGAAGTAGTCAGACCGTGGGAAACCGCGCGCCGGGAATAGTCTGCAGCCAAGTTCTCTACACTCAGTGAAGAGTCAGGAAGGCCAAGAACCTGGTGCAGGAAGATCTTCACGTGTGAGTTGGAGAGGACCCCCAGTCACGTTCTTCAGATTGAAGCTCATTCCCCACGGTATGCCCCCACAGTAGCGCTACTTTAAAGATCTCTTACAAGCACGTGGCCCATCATGATGTGACCTCCAGCCCATCTCTGGGAGCAGACACATTCTATGGTCCTTCCTGCTCCAGGGACAGGCGATTCTCCCTGCCTGCCCCCAGTACTGGACTTAGGTTACTTCCTCAATGAGTTCAGGAACATCTAAGGAAAGACGCTGCCGACCTTGTGATGCCTGTGACAGACGGGGCTTGCACATCCCAAGACTACGTACACTTGTTGAGAACTGCATTTGATCTCTTGTTCCTGGCTTCTTGGAAGAGGTGAACCCTTGCACACTTTTCTCACTGTCCTTTGTTTTGTCCCTTCAATCACACAATCACCCCCGGAACCCATTCAGTTACAGTGACTCATAGATACCATGAGCTATGGGGTGTGAAATTCTGGTAGCTTCCAGCAGTGTCAGGAGTGTGAGGGGTGGTATGGAGTTGGCAGGGGTCAAGAGGCTGATGCCGGTAGCAACTTTGGACTGAAATCTGAAGTGGACTTGCCCTTAGCCGCCACCAGAGCAGTGACAAGTGCGACTTAGAAGTTGCACTCAAATGACCCAGCCACGAGGAAACAAAACAAAACAGACGTGTTGGGCAGGCTTTGGAGAGATGGGGTGTTTGACTCGATGACCAGTGTTCCCTCCACCTGAAAAACTGTAAAATAGCCAGCAGCAACAGAAAATGGAGACAAAAGTAAATCTACAAGTAGAAGGCATGAGTTTATGGACTTAAGTTTTTATTTTCAATTGGAGTATATCACGCGTGGGCCGTAAGCGTGTGCTCTTTTACACTCATCCTATGATTTTTAGCATATTCACCAAGGGGTGCAGCCATCACCACGGCTTCATTCTGGACTGTTCTCATCACCCTCGAAAAGAAACAAGCTACTCCCTCCCAGCCACTTCCCGTTTTCTCTCCTCCCAGCCCGGCAACCGCTTAGAGTCGAGGTGCTGCCCTGAGGACTCTCTCTCGACGGTTCTGCACTTTCCTCAGGGATGGAAGTACCCAGCACGTGGCCTTCTCTGACGGACATGTTTGGTCAGCCGAGTGTTTTCGGGTTCTGTCCGTGCTGCAGCATGTCTCGGGACCTCGTCCCCTTTCATGGGCAGACAGTATCCCGTCTGCCTGTATGCCCTGTGCCTCCCCAGCCAATGGAAGCGTGGGCTGGTGGAGTCGGTTCGGGAAGGTGTGATCCTGCTAATGCGTCCTCTGCCTCCCTCTTCCCTCAGCTCCTGGAAACTCCACAGCGGGGTGAAGTGCGAGCGAGCAGAACAGCGACGACTGGGACTTCAATGAGAAGAATAACGCTTTTTTTTTTTTTTTTTAGATTAATTCGATCGAGGAAGAGTTCAGGGATCCACCAGTTCAAACCTTTCTGAGTTGGGCACATCCATGAAGCCATCAAATTCACTAGCGTTCCTCACATGGCTCCCCTATGTCTTCCCTGGGACTTTTCAGGTCTTGTTGACTGGGACTGGGGGGAGGGACATCCAAAGGCCTGGGGTTAGGGAATCTGGGTACCACCCCCTCCAGCACCCCCATACCTGCTAGAACTAGCATAGCCCTGGCGTTGTGGGTGCTCTTTGTAGGGGGGTTCCTTGAAGAGGTCATTTGGAATGAAGAAAGGAGATCCATCGCTTTAAAAAAACAAAGGCAGCAACTGGTGTGGATGATTTGGGGATCCTTGGATGGGGCCCCACGGTGGCCATGCTTAGGAGTTCTTCTGAGGAACTTTGATAGTAACCGTCTTCACCTCCGTGTAGGCCCTCAGCCCATCCTCTCCCAGCTCCCTCCCGTTGCCAGATTCCTTGAAGCCCCCGAACGGGGTGTGGCAAGTGACGATGTTGTAGGTGTTCACCCACACCGTGCCGGCTTGCAGCGCCTGGGTGAAGTACATGGCTTTGTCGAGGTCCTGGGTGAACACGGCAGCGGCCAGGCCGTACCTGGTGTTGTTGGCCCTCTCGATGGCCTCCTCCATCTTCTTGAACTTGAACAGGGGCTGTACGGGCCCAAAGATCTCCTCCTTGGCGATCCTCATGTCATCCTGCACGCCGCCAAAGACGGTGGGCTTGATGAAGAAGCCGCGCTCCCCGAGACGCTCTCCACCACAGAGGAGCTGCGCCCCTTCTTTCTGGCCCAGCTGGATGTAGCCCAGGATCCGCTCAAACTGCTCCTGGTCCACCTGGGGGCCCTGCTGGGTCTCCAGCTCGAAGGGGTCCCCCACTTTCCTCCGGTTGGCCTTCTCCACGGTTCGCTCGAGAAACTCGTCGTAGATGGATTCCTCCACGAAGGTCCGGGAGCCGGCGCAGCAGCACTGGCCCATGTTGAAGAAGAGGGCTTCATGGCACTGCTCCACGGCGTGGTCCAGGTTGGCATCAGCCAGCACGATGCTGGGACTCTTGCCGCCCAGCTCCAGGGTGACCCGCTTGAGGTTGGACTCACCAGCTGCCTTTTGGATCAGGTGGCCCACCTCTGTGGAGCCTGTGAAGGCCACCTTGTCGATGTCCATGTGCCGGGCGATGGCCGCTCCTGCCGTGGGGCCATAACCGGGGATGATGTTCACCACCCCGGGGGGGAAGCCCGCCTCCTTGACCAGGGAGGCCATGTACAGGGCCGAGAGTGGGGTCTGCTCAGCCACCTTCATGACCACGGTGTTGCCCGTTGCCAGAGCAGGGGCGAGTTTCCAGCCCTGCATGACCAAGGGGAAGTTCCAGGGGATGATCTGGCCACAGACGCCCACGGGCTCGTGCCGCGTGAAGCAGAAGTGCTCGCCGTCCATGGGGATGGTCTTGCCGTGCCACTTGTCGGCCCAGCCGGCGAAGTACCGGTACACCTTGATGACCTCGTCCAGGTCTAAGGCGTACGACTCCTGGAAGGGCTTCCCGTTGTCCAGGGTCTCCAGCGAGGCCAGGTACACGCGATCTCTCTCCACGAGGTCGGCCAGGCGGTACAGCAGCCGGCCTCGCTCCGAGGCATCCATCCGGCGCCACGGGGACCCCAGGCGGAAGGCCTCTCGAGCGGCCTTCACTGCCCGGTCCACATCGGCCCGGTCCCCTTCAGCCACGTGCGCAATGACCTCTCCGGTGCTGGGGTTGACCGTGGGGAAGGTCTTCTTGCTGACAGCGTCCTGCCACTCGTTGTTAATGAACAGCTGGGTGTAGCGGACGTCTGGGTTGCGGACCGGCCGTGGGAGTGCTGCCGCCGAGGAGTAGTGGGCGGTCCTGCCACGCAGGCCCAGCCGGGGCACCAGGAAACGCAGCATCGCGGATGACGGCTAGGGAGGGACAGGAGGAACCAGGGTGAGCAGCGGAGGGACAGTGAGCTGGTCCCCTGAAGGCCCAGCAGCTAATCTAGTCCAGGATGTCAGCAAAAAGTGGTGTGGCCTTTAGAGTGCAGACGGTAAGGGGCCTGAAGGACCTTGTCGAGGACCTTGCTCCACCAGACCCAGCATGTCTCCATTTTTCCCTGGCTCCCTCCCTGGTCAGTGAGGTCCCTTCCTGGTCACCCTGCATAAACCACAACTGTTCCCACCCTTGGAACTCTTTCCTGCCAACCCCAACACACACTCCCCCCCATGACATATCAGAGACTATAGTTGCCATTATGGGTATTTATTTCTGTCTTCCCCAGAATACCATGTGAGGGCAAGAGTGTATTTGCTTTTCCTCTTTGACTCATTGCTATGTCCTTCATGGCTACAATTGTGCCCGGAGAGGACCGCTGCTCAGCAAATAGTTACTGACTGGGCGACTTTGGAAACAGAAAGGTCCACCGGGGCTGTGTGGGACTGGACCGAGGAGAATGGAGACCACCGGGGCCGAGAGGCAGCACAGAAGCTGCCACTGGTGCCATGTAGATCCCACCCCATGGTGACCGCACACAGGTCACGGTCCCACGGTGCCCCACGGGGTGTCCGGTGGCTGCTTTTCGGGAAGAAGATTGCCAGACCTTTCTTCCGAGGTGCCTCTGGGCAGACTCCAGCAGCCAAGTTTTCTGAGAGCCCTCACTGTTTCCACCAGCGGGTAGACAGAAAACAGGACAGGTCTATTTACTCTTAGCTGTGACCCTCAGGACATAGTGGGACGTCTGGATTGCCCACCGGCCGTGGGAGCGCTGCCACCGAGGAGTAGTGGGCAGTCCTGTCCCCCACCCCCACCTTCCGCCAAACGACAGATGCTGTGTGACAGACGCTGCATCTAACCCGTGGCGACTGGCGTTTAACGGGGCTAGAAAAGCTCCTGGAGGAACCACCACGTCCTTCTGTAGCCCCAATCAAAAGCCCTGCTGGTCTGTGGTTTTGAGTCTTACTTAACCCCATCTAGCAGCAAAGCTGAGTTGAGTTATACCTGCCTGCCCCACCCACCTCAGCACACCCCGATTGCACCTGTGGGGGCGACGGGGGTGAGAAAGGGGCCAAGAACAAAGCTCCAGCGAGGCTCCAGCCAAGTGCTGAGCCCATGAATGGGGAAATGAGTCAGGGTGGGGTCCTGGCTGCATCTTCTGAGGACTCTGCCTGGCCACGGGCAGAAGATGCCTAGGGCCCTGTAGGCAAGTTTAAAAGTAGACAAGTCTGAAGGGAAGAGTGCTGCGGGCACGGGACATGCTGTACCTGTGGGCAGGGGTGGGGGATGGGACTCCCCTTGCAGAAGGCGAGAGCTCGGTTCAAAGGTGCACTGCACTTAACAGTTTGCCTTCTGTTATGTCACAAGCCTCTGCAGCCCAGGGGGTCCTCCTGAGCAGACGCTGCCCCCCACTAGGGAAGCAGACTGGGCATCAGAGAGGTGCAGGGCCTCACCCAGCTCACACAGCGTGGAAGTAGAGGAACTGGGCGGGATCTCCGCGGCCCTAGCTCTGTGCTCCGGCTCCAGGAAGGGCCATTCTAACCGTTCATGTTACACGCGATCTCACGTGGCTTAGGGTCGCGGCCCCTCCAATGTCCCTGCCCACCCCCCTCCCCCCACCAGTCACAGCCAGAGGGTCTCAGCTGGTCCAATCGTGAGGTCTAGTTCACCGGGGAAGGTTTGGGGGTCACCCCTCGGACCAGAGTAGGCGCGATGTGCATAGAAAGGATCCACTGGCCCTTGGATGGGGCGGGGGGGGGGGGGCCAGAGAGCAAAGCCTCTCTTACGGGGCAGCGCTGTAGTCTCCCCCAGCGGGGTGAGGGTGGGGTGCTAGTGGGTGATGGCAGGGGGGCTTACCTGTGGTTGGAGCTGCGGCGGGATCCGTTCGTTCGTTCTGCCGGTGCAGTCCGGCTGCCTGGCTCAGGTTGGCTCAGGTCCCGCCCCAGACCGAGCAGGCGGCAGCCAATGGGGCTCCGCCTGATGCCCCGCGGCGCCGCCTAGGCCAAAGGGGTCGGGTTTCCACCGGGGCCCTGCGCCCCAGCTTGCTTCACCCCAGCCTCTCTCGCGGTCCTGGCTCCAGCACTGCTGGGCATGCGCGGCCAGACGCAGGGACGGGCAGTGGCTTGGCCGGGTCACCGGGAGGCTCTCACAGGCTGGGCCCGGGTCCTTTATTCCTCACCCTCCACAGGATGCAGCCTCCGCGCAGGCAGCCCTCGCGGTTGCTCCTCCCCAGGCCTGGGGTGCGTTCATTTCTGTCTGTCTCTCCTTATTTCTTCATGCAGATAGCTGTGCATGTAAAAAAAAAAGCGCCTTTTATCCTCAGTACTGACAGGACATATGCACAATTTTTAGAACTTGGGAAACACAACAGGGTGAGAGGCACAAAGATAAACACCTGTGATCCCTTTGCTCAGAGGACTCCAGTTGCCTGGGAGCCGGTGTCGACTCTGGGCACGTGACGAGGAGAACGCAGTCCTCCCCACTCCCCGGGGAGGGGTGGGCTTCCAAGGCCATAATCTTTACCTGGGCAGATTGCGCACCCCCCTCTCTGCTGTGGAGCCGTGCCAACCGCTGGCCAATTTAGCAGGCTGGCATCTAACGACAGCGGCTTACAGCTTATTCTGCTGGTAGCTTTTTTTTTTTCTCCCTGCACCTTTAAAAATGTATCTGAATGCAAATGCAATTGTAGAGGAAACTTATTTTTGTAGCCCTGATGGTGGCGGTGGTAGGGTGGTGGCTTTATGGGAGAGGTGGGCACGTGGGCACCTGGGCAGTGTCCTGTTTGCGGCGGTGCAGTGTGGACACAGCTCCGGCACAGACAGGGGGATTACCCGGTGCGCGCTGGAAGTGAAGATCTGTGTCTCCCAGCCCGACTCACGGCTGCGGTTTGGGATAGGAACGAGAGAGCCAGCGTCCTGCCAGCTGGATGGGGTTTGGGAAGGGGCTGGAGGTGCTGTGGGCTCTTTCTCCTCACAAGCACTGCGGCTGAAAGCCCAGGAGGGTGTCCTGACGCCCCGCACTTTGTCCTGCCCTCAGCTCCCTGGTGTGGAGCGGCAGGGACTGCTTAGCGCCAGCTGCCTGCTCTTTGGACTGGGCCTGCCAACATGTGTCTTGAACAAACTCGTTCCAGGGGCGGCTCAGACAGCGAAGGCGACTGGTGGGGCCAGGTCCATTTTAGAGTTGGTCCTGGAGGTCTCACTGGGATCTCCTTGTCCCCTCCACCCTCCCATCGGTTCTGCCAGGCCGGCACCTAACCCCTGTATTCAATTCCCCACTCTCGAGATATCTACGGGGCAACTCCACAAGCTGTACAGGACACACCTGTGCTCCTGTGGCTGATTTTTGGAAGCAGGTGCTCAGGTCTTTCTTCCGTGGCCCCTCTGACTGGGTCCAAATCCACAACCATCGGTAGTCAGATGTAGTCAGATGCCTCACTGTGCGTGCCACAGGAATGCCCACAGTATCCCCACCTGCCTGTATGTTGATCGGGAGTGCCCCTCAGGACACCCACCGCCCTGGCTATGAATGTTAACTTTCTTTCAATGTGCTGCACTGTGCTTCCGGCCACATTGAGCCTTATGTTGTCCTCTGGTTTCCCCAGCAAGCAGGCGGGTGTGCCCCTTGCATGGTTCCCTTTGCACCCCCCCCCCCCCCGCAGCCATGCACCCCAAGAGCACTGGGCACCAGGCTCTGGGCAGAACTGGCTTCCTGATAAATGGGTTCATCGTTATTATCGGGCTCCCTGAGAAAGGCTCCCTGGTCGGCCCAAAGTGGTCAGCTATCTCCACCCACACCCACGCCCCCACACCTGCCTGCGGGGAGCCTGTGATGGAAAAAAGCCCCCAGGGAGAAAGGACAGAGGCTGGAGAGAAGTGAGGAGCTGCTGAGGGAGTGGAGGGTGTTCATCCTTAGAACTCAGGGGACAAGGTTGTGCCCTCCAGATTTGTGGGGGTGAAAACATAGGTGCTCTGTGACTATCCTAGAAGCCAGAGCCGTGGAGAAGTACTGGGGGGGGGGGGGGTGAGGAAGAACTTCCTGACAAATCAGAGTTGTCTTAGGATGGAAGGGGCTGCCTTGAGAGGCAGTGAGCCCTCCATCACTGGAGGAATACAAGTAGGGAGAGAGAGGCACTTGGCAACATCCTGGAGAGGGGCCGATGGCGCCAGACTTAGACTCTGAGTAAGTCAGTACCTGCTGTCTTCCACACTGAGCTGTTGAAACTACAGCCACTCCACGGTGACAGATGGGACTCTCTCGGAGAGCGCCCGACGTAGAAAGAACTTGTCTCAGAAACCCTCAGGGGGAAGCTATGCTCTCTTACAGGGTCACTATAACCTTGATGGCAGTGGATTTGGACTTTGTCTTGGAGTTGGCGCGCAGGAGTGACTTGTGTCCCCTTAGGCTCTATATGTGGACAGCTCCGGCTGAGAGGCGGAGCCGACAGAAAGATTGGCAGCCAGGGTGATGGGCAGCCTATATCACGGGCTGGGGGACACTTCTTCTCAGTCCTCTCAGGTCTTTAGGAACGGGAATCCGCCAGGTGGCAATGGGGAGGTTTAGTACAAAGTGGTTCACGGTGCCCCTGGGACTCCGCGGTGGATGTTTTCAGAGAACGCATGACTTAATCTCTTTGCATGCGCCGTCTTTATCTTGAACCCATCCAACAGCCTCACTCTTAACATTTCCTGAGCTCTGGTTTGGCACCAGAACGCACGGCAGCATGCTTCCTGCGAGACATTTGAGAAGTATCATCAACAGCCCCCCGCCCCCCGACACACACACCTTCCACAATGCCTGACATGTATGACTTGGGGGGCAGGCTGAGTGTGCGGGGGCTGGGGGAGTGTAAAATAAAAAGCAGACACTGTTTTCCCAGCGAGTTGACTATTTTTCACAAGTGTTTTGGATTCAGCTTTTTAATGAGCCAAAGAGTTACAGGCTCTGTGATAGCTGTTGGGCCTGGAGCCACTGAGAGTGTTTGGACAGAAAGGGCCGAGGGACAAACAGAGAGATAACAGGCGCCTGTGGTCAGGCCGTTGTCAACAGAGAGGTCACCCGGGATGTGTTTACACAGGACTGGAGGAGGAAGAAGAGTTACTCTGACTGGACAGACCGAACAGAGTCCCAGGAAAGAGCTGTGAGCTGAACTGGACACTTATTCTCCAGGGGCACTCTAGGGGGTGGGGTGCAGGGGGGCTGCCCTTCTCTTGTGTTTGACCTGAAGATGGGAGGTTGGTTCCAGACACCCCGAGGGACAGGGGATAAAGACGCGACAGTGACTTTGCACGTACAAAGTAAACCCAGATGTGTTTTGTGCCCCCCCCTCTCTTCCTGTATGTGTTTGTGTCCTAGGGCTACTGTCACAATTACCGCCAACGATGGGTTTAAAGCAACACAGGTTCGTGGTCTTATGGTGCTGGGGCCAGAAGTCCAAAACCAAGGTGTGGGTGGGGTGCCTGTAGATGAGGAGAAAACCCTTCCAGGGGTGAATTACCTGATAAGCAAAGCCAGTGCAACGACTTGTATTTATTTGCTAATCTGAGCCTTGCTTACCTGACAATCCCATTCTTCCTTACCACACTTATTCCAGGTGGGGGACGGCGATCCCTGGCTATATCCTATCAAGCACTGCCCCTCCACCATGGGACACTCCCCACTCCACCCCCCACCCTGGTGTCTCGTCTGTGAACACTAGAGACTTCCATCTAGTATCACTTCCTCCTGGCTAATTACATCTGTGAAAACCTTGTTTCCAAATAAGGCAACATTCTGAACTTCCAGAGGCTGGGGCATACATTTTTTGGAAGTGGGAAGGGCCATTATTTATCCCAGGGCACTAAGTGACCTCCTAAGTGAGATTTGGACTCTAAACAAAGTCTGAATATTTTCAAACCACATTGACGCGGGTATTTATCACAGTCTTGGTTCTGTCTCTCTGCCTGCCTCGCTCCTGTCCCCTGCAAACAGTACTGCCCGGCTCCCACCCCCACCGCTATGAATTTTGAAGGAAAACTACCCGTCATAGGATCATATATATTCTGGAAACCTTATGGCGTGTGTTTCTACTGGGGTGCCAAAGTTGCTGGTGCCTGGCCACTTTGAGTAGCAAAGACAAGAATAGAAGGGGGCTTCCAAACATCTGTGGAAAATATTCATTATTTATTTTTTTAAATACCAAAAAACATTTTATTGGGAGCTTGTCCGGAGCCATCCAGCCCGGACATGCTTGACCTGGCTATAGTCACGTAGCCTGAACGCTGTCACGGTCATTTGCCGAGCTTTGTGGTCTCTTCCTTTTGTACCTTTTGCATAGACCTTGAGTTGTGGACAGCTGGCCTCCTTTGGAGGGTGGTTGCAGGGACGGCCCTGGCCTTCGAGGCTGGACAAGATGATATAGGTAGTGAATAGAGCATTTGTGCTTATCCTCTGACTTGCAGGAGTGCTGACCTTCACTTGTTCGCTTTGAAGATAACTATGTTTCATGCCTCAGCTTATTGCCTAGGCTTGCTTACCCTATAAAATTGGTTTATTTCTCCCTCATAAACGAAACTTGATCAGAATCCTGTCTTGTCTCCATTTCTCGCGTCTCCTGTCGCCCAAATTCCCGCTCCTCCTTCCAGGACTTGCGAATTACGGACCCGCAGGCCGGGACAGGAGCTCTTAAGGTAGCATATGTACAACGTTTTGTACACAATCAGTTTCAAAACATTTTCTTTCGGGCTGAGCCCCGGTGGGGTAGTGGTTGTGCACGGGACTGCGGCCCACTGGGACAGAGGTTCAATTCCAGCAGTGGAACTGGGCCTCCTACTCCCACCGCCGGAGAGCAGTGATGCCCCCCCCCCAAAAAAAAAAAAACATTTTCTTTCTTCTTGAACTCCTTGGTATCAGTTCCCCTTTAATGTCTCCTTTCCCTCCCCTGCCTCCCAGAAGCTTTTATTTATTTATTTATTTATTATTGCTGTACCTTACACCATCCACTCTGTCCATTCACAGGCAGTTCTGTTGTTCACTCCCCCCGAGTGGGGTCATAGAGTCATCAACGCCATCAGCTCCCCCTTTCCTGCCTTCCCCCCACCCCTTTCTTCCCCTACTCCTCAGGGCTGTAGTTCTGATGTTTGGGCTGGAAGGGGATGTGAGGGGAGGCAGTTTGACCACCTTGCTGCCCTCAGCTTTGGATGTCCTCAGAAATGGGCTTAGCTCAGAATCCACATCCAAGAGATGGCAGGAGTTCAGCTCCAGAGCTCCGGCCTGCTCATGGCTCTCCAGCTTATGGACCTCTAACCTGCTCCTGGATCTCCAACCTGCTCACAGATCTCCGGCTAGCAGCCACATTCTCTTGATTCTCTGTTCGACTAGCAGGAGCACAGAGTGGGAGATTCTACATGGGCACCATCTTCCTGGAAGTCTTCAAGCGATCCGTTATCTTTTAATTCCACTCCCTCACAGACGTTATGAAGCCTCCTCATATAAGACTGGGAGGATGCTAATGTGGATCGAATTGTGTCCCCTCTTCCAGAGTATGGTGTAAGTCCTAATCCCCATCTCGAAGCCAAACTCACGGCCACTGGACTGGGTGGGGTGACCCTGTGTGCCATGACTCTGATATGGAATCTTTTCAGCAACCGACAGCCTCATTTGAAATACTTTAAGTAGTTTGGCAAGCAGTTTTCATGGATTAGAAAGAGTTGTTCAATCACCACCACCATCAACTTTAGAACATTTTCTTCTCTCTTGGACTCCTCAGGAGCCGCCCTGTTCCCCCAACTTCTCCTGCCATCACCCCCAGAAACTGTTCATCCAGTTACTGTCTCCAGAGTTACGGACCCTGGATTCCATATAAAGGAAAACATGCAAAAGCAAGAAGCAAACAAAACAAAGCAACAAAATCTAGAACGGAACAATAACCCCAACAACAATAACCAGATAAGCAGAGATAAATGTCCGTTGAGAAGATAACAGAAGCTAATTGAAACTAGAACAAACTTAGAATGGATCAAAAGGGAGAACAAATGGGGGGGTGTTGAATTTTAACCTGATGACCCCTGTGAGACTTTGTCTCACACACTTTGGACATGTGAGCAGGAGAGGTCAGTTCCCAAAGAGGACGTCCTGTGTGGTAAAGGGCCGTCAGAGGGGAGGCAGGCGTGCACAAGATGAATGGATACCAGGGCCACAACAGTAGGCTCCAGCATAAGAAGAATGGTGAATGCAGAGCAGGACGGAGCAGAGCTTTGTTCCGTGGTGCATGCACGGGGCCTTTATGGGTCAGACTCACTCCCTGGCCCGTATCAACCACTAACAGCTTCGGCATCAGTCCACTTTCCAAGGCCCTCTGACTGACAGCCAGGCCATGTGTCAGTCTGGCTAGACTAGAGAAACAAATCCATGGACACTCTTATGTGTGTAAGACAGAGGTTCATATACAAGAGCAATTGAGAAAACATCCCAACCCAGTCCAGATCAAGTTCATAAGCCCGCTATTATCCCATATGTCCAATACCAATCTATAAATTCCTCTTCAGACTCACGCAACACACGCTATGATGCCGAATGCAGGAAGATTGCAGGTCACTGGGTGGAAGCCTTAAAGATCCAGCAGCATTATAAGCATCTCAGCCCTCACAGGGGTCTCCATGTGAGTTCTTCAGCTCCAGAAGTCTGGCTCCATCAGCCTTGCTCCATGTGTCTCTTCCACAGGGATGCCAAGTCAGAAGAGAGAGAGAGAGAGAGAGAGAGAGAGAGAGAGAGAGAGAGAGAGAGAGAGAACTCAAGTCTCCGACCTCCAAGGAGGAAAAACAGGAGTTCCCAGAATCCTCAGGAGAAGACCATTCCCACACAGAGGCCTCATTGGCTATGACCTGATTGACAGCCTAGACCCCACCCCTTCACTCTTACTCCTTTCAAGTGCCAAATTGACACCAGATGATGTAACTACCAAACTATTCACTCACCTCCCTGGTGAGTCAGAGGCTTAATCCAAGTGAGGACCCACAGATGGATCTGGCCTAACACTCTCATCCACAGCCTTCTGTAAATCCAGTGCTCAGAACTTAAGCTCTCAGACCGCTCCCTCCTCTGATCTTGGATTTTATTATTTATTATCCTTGGATCATTTTTCCTCTTAAAGAGCAGAAGTGGCTTCAAACCCAGGCCCAATGCTTACTCCTGCAGAATTCCTTCCTAACCCCTAGTCACGTGCAGAGCGGAGCTTTGGTAATGCAGCGGTTAAGCAGCAGGCCGCTAACCACAGCCTCTCTGAACCGAGAGTAGAACCAGACAGTGCCCAGCTACCAGAACTGACCATTCTAACCGAGCATCAAATGGAAGGTTCAGTGTAGAGTGAGAAGAAAATGTAGTACAAAGTTCAAGTTCCTAAAAAAAATAATAGACCAGACATACTGTACAGGTATTGACTGGAGGAACCCTTGAGCTTGGGTTTGAAGTTATCCCTGTCAGACAAATAATAGAATAGCTTATAAAATAAATGATACCACCAGCAAAGTACTCCTTTAAGCAACAAACTATAGGGGACGCAATGGTTCACAATTAACCAGCATCAACGATGAGAAGGCCCAGAGGGGTCAGGAGGCGAGGTCAGTGGGCACAAACAAGCAGCGAGGACACGGCGAGGGTGCTCTCAGATCCTACGGAACCCTCTGCCCAACGTTCCTATAAAAATTGTTCAAGGAGAGCCTACGGTGCTGGGCAAGCCGTCACCCCAAATGTAGCAAAGTGTCATTTTAAAAATCAAACCAGGGGCTGAGCCCCGGTGGCGTAGTGGTTGTGCGCGGGATTGCGGCCCACTGGGATGGAGGTTCAATTCCGGCTCCCAGGAGCAAAGGCTGGGCCTCCTACTCCCACCACCTGAGGGCAGTGATGCCTAAAATAAAATAAAATAAAATAAAATAAAATAAATGAAAATCAAACCAACCCAAACACCACCTGTGTCTGGGCGACACTGCCCACCAGTCGGATCTTAAGGGTGCTGGCTGGGGGTAGTGGGGGTGGGAGTGGGATGGGGTTGGTTGTCCCGGCCAGCGGGTCCATAATTCGCAAGTCCTGGAAGGAGGAGCGGGAATTTGGGAGACAGGAGACGCAAGAAATGGAGACAAGACAGTATTCTGATCAAGTCTCGTTTATTTGGGAGAAATGAACCAATTTTATAGGGTAAGCAAGCCTAGGCAACAAGCCGAGGTATGGTTATCTTCAAAGTTAACAAGTGAAGGTCAGCACTCCTGCAAGTCACAGGGTAAGCACAAATGCTCTATTCACTACCTATATCATCTTGTCAAGCCTCCAAGGCTAGGGCCGTCCCTACAACCACCTTCCAAAGGAGGCCAGCTCTCCACAACTCAAGGTCTATGCAAAAGTTACAAAAGGAACAGACCACAAATCTCAGCAAATGACCGTGACAGAGTTCAGGCTACATGACTATAGCCAGGTCAAGCATGTCCGGGCTGGATGGCTCCGGACAGTTGGTACTCTTCTTGCTTGGATGAGAGCCCTTACCAGAACTCTCCATAGATGAGGAGCCCCCAGTGGAAGTGGCCACAACAGGACGGAAGCAAGGACTGGGTAGCCGAAGGGTTCGTGCGTTTGGTGGTTCTGGGTAAGGGTGGAGGTTGGTGCCCACCCAGAGGTGCCTGGAAGAAAGGCCTGGCGATCGACTTTTTATTTATTTATTTTTTGCGATCCACTTTCAAAAAACGGGGCGTAGAAAACGCCGGAGCACAGCCCCACTCTGTCACTTGTGGGGCGCCCTCAGACTGAACGGACGTTTAGCTGCCCGTAAACCAGATACGGTGTGTCTCCCTGCCATGTTGAAGCGAGGCCTGGAGTCAGCATGCCAGGCACAGGGATGGGGCTGTCCGGCCCGGCGGAGGAGTCAGCCGAGGTGGCAGGCGACGTGCTAACAGTGTGGGCAGGTTGTTCAAGCTGAAGCGATGTCTTCCTGCTTTCTGGGGGAGCAGGGGGTGTGGATCAGGATTCTGAACAAAACCCAGCACAGCAGCAGGAGCTGAAAGCTCTAGAAGCTGACTGGTGGGCATAAGTGGCTCTATTCTACTGGGTGTGGGTGTGTTTAAAAGTGCTCATAACAAAAAAAAATTTTTTTTAATTTATTTTTTCTGAAGTTTTTTTTTTAAAGGCTCATATTCCCTAATCTCTGCAGTGGCTGTAATTCCTGGTTCAGAGGCCCTGGGACGGGCCTGGACCTTGGCGACCCGGAGCCCTGGGGAAGGGACCCATGTCTTTATCTAAGCCACAGTGGTTAATGATTGGGTGTCGATGACAGCCCCAGGAAGTGGGTGCAGATAGCTCGGAGCTGGGTGTCGGAGCCTCTCCATGGGGCCTTGAGCAATTTCCTCCCTCTCAGCCTCAGTCTCCTCGCTGAGCAAGGGAGGGGGTGGAGGGTGGAAGGAGAGCTAGGAGGGGGCCGGGGACCAGGGCCCCAGGAAGCAGCAGAGTTGCCGCTCAGCGATGTTTGTTGGTAGCAGGGACCTCAGCCTGCAAACCTTGGACCCTGAACATGTTGCATTTTTGAAACTTCCCCAGTTAACTTTCCCATCCTGTTATCTTTTGGGGGCGTGATGGGGCAATGACTGAAGCGCACGGGGTTGGCAGGGCCCAGGGGATCTTCACACGTTTGCTGGGTGAAGCGCCTCCAGGGTGGCCCTGCAGCCCATGGCTTGTAGCCCAGGCTTGCCGAGGAGCGCCCAAGGGCCTTTGGGACCCAGCCCCGTGGCTCCTGGGAGTTCAGAAATCGGGACCCTTGTCTGTTACCTCTCTTCCGCCAATGCGTTCTGTTTCATCCAGCCTCTCACCTGGGTCACACTTGGAGGCATCGGCCACCCATCATTCCTCCCGTCACCCAGCTCCTCTTACGCAGGGCCGGCCTCTGCCTGGCGGTGTGCAGAGGAGTCACACACACCGCCCCTTCAGCAGGTGGAGCAGACAGTCTTGGAAACTGGCTGGGGACCCTCCCTGCGTGGAAGGCACCCCCACGGGGGCCTGGAGATCGAAGAGAAACAACCTGCAGGATAGGACACACCTGGGAGTGTGCCCATCTGTGGACGGGGCACACACACACAGTGGGAGGCTGCACACTGCCGAAGGTGAAACACAACACAGCCCAGCAGGACCTGAGGGACATGGTGTGGAGTGAAATGCGTCCAACGTGAAAGGGCAGGGCAAGACCACGATTGTGTCCAGACAAGGTTTCCATGCTATTTGGTGGGTGGGGATGGGGCAGGAAAGGGAAACCCCTGGCTGGGCGGTTGGGGGGGGGGGTTCACTCGGGCAAAGGGGAAGACAATGTGTAATAAGTGGGAGGCAGGCAAAAAGCGATGGGGGCAGGAGAAGACAATGGGGCTTTTCAAGAGTTGAAAGGCAGCAAAGGTCCGTGCTATTAAAGAACCTGATCCTGCAATACCTGTGATCTACGATTAGATACGGGGAGAGACACGCAGGCTGAACAGGTGCAGAGTGAGGAGTGGGGACAGACTGTCAACATTTGACAGAAGATATGTGTCTATGTATATTTACCTTTGCTGCAAACAGATCCATGGATGGGGTGGAGCATCTAAGGGCAGTGCAATAGAAACGATTAGACCTCACCCACCATCTGAAGGGAATGAGCCACTGGGCCTGGGAGCTCCGGACCAGGGTCCCGAGGGATACCAGGTTGATTGTCCAGGGCACGCTCACCCAGGACAATGTGCTCCTTCGCCCAGCAGTCACTGTGGTCTTAACAGCTCCTGGGCAGCCCTCTGAGGTGCAACCAATGGTCTCTCTCCATCCAGAGGGAAGAAAAGTGATGGAAATGAAAGACACACAGAAACAAAGAAGCCAGTGACGAATGGCTTCTGAACAGGTGCAGGGTGAGGAGTGGGGATAAACTGTCTCCATGACCCTGAGACCAAAGGGACCAGCCTACCTGAGATCAAAGGGACTAGCTGGTGCCCAGCTACCATGGCTAAGGACTCTCAAAGATCACCCCCAGCAGGAGGAAAATGTGGAGCGGAACCCAAAGTCACAAAAGAGACAGGGTTTACTGGTTGGGTCAAGCCTGGTAGCCCCAAGACGATGACCCCACGCCACCCTTCAGGTCTCTCTGGAACAGAATCCAGCCCTGTGGCTGAATCGCCTGCCCAGCCATCTTGTTCTCTCCGGGAACAAGAGCACTGGTGGGATGAGCACACCTTATAATCATCAACCCGAGGAAAGCAAGCAGGCAGCATTCACCTGAGGACAAAGTTCACGGAGGTCAGGAAAGGAAACAGGAAGCACAGGGAGGAAGTGGGGGAAGTGACAAACAAGACGACATTCACTGGGCAAGAATCACTGGAAGTGAAACTGATGATCTGCACTGTCCACCATCACAACCACGCCAAGTTAAAGAGCCCACCAAACCTGGGAAGGGCCGGGGGACCTGCTGGAGGAGGTGAGAGGGAGACACGCATTGTAGAACACAGAGCTGCGTGAGCACAGAAGCAGAGGCCAGGGAGAGAGCCCGGAAGAGTCAGTGTCTCTTGGAGGACTCCCAGGAGGTTAGGGGCCAGAGGGGGTGCGGAGGCCGGAACAGTGAGTGGGGACTAGATCGTCCAGGGCCCCCCATGTCATGCTACGGGGCTTGCAGGTTTCCTGGGAAGGACAGAGGACATGGGGTCTGAAGAAGGACTTAGCCAGGGAACAGCCTTTGAATGTCAGCAGACCCCATCCAGCGTCAAATGACGGTGTCTTACATGGGTGGGAGGAATTGGTTTTTCTATGAAAACCAGACCAAAGCAGAACACAGCCCTCCCCCATGCTGTCCAGAGGGAAGGGGTCCAGAGAGTGACCCCCTCAAGGATCCAGGCTTCTCCCAGCTCACCCTCAGGCACCCCTGTGGTTGGAAGGCCCCCCTGAGTGGGTCCCAGCGAGTCTCTATGACCAAGCTAAACTTCCCCACAGCCTGACTGCCACCTGATGGAAGTGGATCTCTAGGGCTCCCTCCGACAGAGCTGCTGGGTGGGCTTTATCAGGAAACGGGGTGCAGCCAAGCACTTCACCGCTGTGCCCCCAGGGCCCCTTTGGGCCTGGCAAACCGTCACCCTGTACTTCACCGTCCAATATGGCGGCCACCACATCCACATTCCAGGCAGCAGGCTCGAGGAAGGGGTGAAGAAGGCAGGCAGGTGAAGTGACGAGTACTCCCACGTCCACTTGCTGGCTATCAGTCACACAGCATGGCCTGCTGCAAGGGAGGCTGGACAGGCGTCATCCTCCTGTGGGGTGAGCCCAGGGGGACTAGAAACTAGAACCTCCATTTCTGTGGCTCCCAGGGAAGACAGATAGGGCGGGGGGAGCCTATGTCCCAGACATGGACACTCCCAGCTTTGATTCAAGGATGAGTGTCCTCCACGCAAGTGTAGGGACGTGGACAGTGAGGTACGGAGAGAGAAGGGGGTGCCCATAGTGGAAATGCCGCCAACATCTTACTCTTGAGCACTAAGTCAGGGGTTCTCAAGCTTTTTAAACAGGGGGCCAATTAGTTCACTGTCCCTCAGACCATTGGAGGTCCAGACTACAGTTAAAAAAAAAATTATGAACAAATTCACTGCAGGCCTGGGATGAGTCGGCTGCTAAGCAGGACAGGCAGCGGCAGCAAAAACACCTGGCCGGCCGTATAAATGTCCTTGGTGGGCCGCATTCTGAGGACCCCTGCACTAAGCAACTGGCCTTGGCCGATGGCCATCCCATCTCCTAATCAGGCTCCTGAGATCACCACAGCGGGCCCCGGTGCATCCTGGGTGAGAAAATGGGCTGCTGAGTGCAGGGCCAACCGTTAGGTGCCATGGACGGCGTCCTGGGGAAAGACGAAGCCAGCCCTTCCCTCCAAGAGTCACGATCCCCGGCAGCTTGACCTGTCCTCCAGGTCACCGTGAATCAGAAGTGACTCAATGACCGAGTGTGGGCTTTTGAGCTTGACACTCTCGGGTAGACCTGGCAGCTCACCCCTGGGGGCGCGGCCCCCTGCCCTCCCCTTACAAGATCTAGATCGGATCTGAGAGCCAAGCTTCTGGCTGCCGTTGTGCAGACAGGAGACAGGAGATCCCCAGTGCCTGCAAGTGGGGCCTGGCTCAGCCCCCTAACTGGCTCCACGTTGGCACTACGCAGGCTCGGCCTTGGCTCGCCTGGTGTTGGGTGTGGCGGGCAAACAGCCGGCTCAGATAGGCTGTGTCCTGGGGCAGGGTAAGGAAGGTGCTTCCCGGGCACACCTGCTCAGGTGGACGGGCCCGGAGGCCATCCCTCCCTCAGAGCAGAGTGCAGGGAAGGATAGAGGGCAGCAGGCACAGGGGGCCAAGCTTGGCTAATTGTCCAGAGACCCGGTGCCCGGGCTGCCACCTCCCCACGCACCCTCTGCACACACACGGGGGTTGGACTCCACTATAGACTCGGAAGCCCACTAACCTGAAAGTCAAAAGGGGCTGTTGTTGGATTTTGGCACTTCCCCAGCCTTCCTGTGACCCCTGGGGACTCTCTGGCCTGGTGGTCTTTCTCAGCGCTAACCTGAGACCATCCCTGAGGAAGGGGCAGCAAGATGTGACCGGGGTAGGAAGCCCAGGAGTGCGAGCTTCAGAAGGTCTGCAGCACAGGTGGCTAGGTCTCCCTCCTGGGGCCAACTTCCTGGACCGGAATTCAAACAAGAGGCGGACAAACAATACAGAAATGGCTCCATTTGCAGCTGGATGCCTAGTTCTTCCAGAGGTGGGCCCAAGTGTGTGTGGCAGGGATCAGAGAGGCATTTGGGGGGCTTATGGAGAGTGGGGTGTGCCCAGGCTCTGAGATGGGACCCAGAACTTTGCCTGCCAGGACAGCTGGGCTCTGACCCATTGGCATGGGGCCTGACTGTAATTCTGCGCTGGACCCTGCGTCCTTGCTGGGCTAGCCTTCCTCCTCGGGGAAATTTCAGGAGTGCCAGGGGAGGGGCTGTGGTGCTGGGGTTGGGACACTTGAGGGGCTCAGACATTGACTATTACCACCTGGTGGAGGAGTGTCTGAGTATTTAAAGCTTTTATATTATTCCTTGTCAGCCAGAGGTCTCATTACTGTGACGGGAAGGACCTAGATCAGTGGTTCTCAACCTTCCTAAGGCTGTGATGCTTTATTAATACAGTTCATGTTGCAGTAACTCGTGCCCTAATCATAAAATTATTTTCTTTTTTTTTTTGGGGGGGGGGCATCACTGCTCTTGGTGGTGGGAGTAGGAGGCCCAGCCCCACTGCTGGAATTGAACCTCCGTCCCAGTGGGCCGCAGTCCCGCGCACAACCACTACGCCACCGGGGCTCAGCCCCATAAAATTATTTTCATTGCTGCTTCATAGCTGTAATTCTGCGACTGTGATGAGTCAGGTGACCCCTGTGAAAGGGTCATTTGACCCCGCAAAGGGGTCCTGACCCACAGGTTGAGAACCGCTGACCTACATAAACAGTCTTGCCCCCCCAAACCAAATCCGATGCCCTGGGGCCCACGCCGGGAGCCCACTCAATCTTGCTTTGGAAATGGAAACCCAGAGTGCAGGGCCAGTGAAGGGGCAGCGCTAGCGTCCTGCTCACGGAAGCCCCGGTCTTAGATAAGCCTTAGACAGCTCTCCCACCAAAACTCACCCGCACACCTGGGGACAAAGGGTCTGGTGTGCTCACCGGGGCTGTGGTGTCATAAAAAGCCAGCTGCAAACCTGCTCAGTGGTCATCTTCCTGTAACCACGGCGGCCACCTGAGCGGCAGGCATGCAGCGGGGAGGTGTGGAGAGTCCTGATGGACAGACTGGGGCCTTCCCCACGCCCCAAGCCGGCCCCGCGTGTCCCCTGACTCCTGCTCCCTGAGTTTGCAGCCCCTGCGTTCCAGCCCGGGAGCTCCCTGGAGCTGGGAGAGGCTTTCCCCGGGCGGCAGCAGAGCGTTACTGAGCAGAGGAGGACAGGCAATTATTTTTGAAAGTTCAAGGCCAACCCCTCAGGTAGCTCTCGAATCCCCAGCAAACCCAGCTGGGGAAGCCTGAGGAAGAATTTCTGAAACCCCAGCAGAGCAGGCTCTTCCCTTCCTGAACATGCATACGTGGGTAACTTCTAGCAACCTAAGGCATGCTGGGAGCAGAACCCTCCCTGATGGGACACTTCGAGGGTGGAATCTGAGTCCCGCAGACCCGTCAGAGGGGCGGAGGCTTCTGATGAGCCTCTCTCTGGGTTCCCCCTGCAGTCGGGGAGGCTTGCTTAAGGGGGCTTGAAGGTGTCACTGTGTTTGCCACGTGCTGCCCTTCCCTCTTGGTGCTGGAAGGCTCAGGATGGGATCGAGTAGGGGATGCTGAGACAGGAGCCGCCTGCCTGGATAAGGGCCTGGATAAGGAAGGGAGCCAAGGAGCCTTGGCCGAGGACTGACTTTGTGCTTCTGAAGTCTCAGGGCGTAAAAGCAGTGCCTTGTCTCCAAAGGAAACGTTGGCCGTTTAGACCCCTCCGGAGACCCTTCTAAAGAGAGCCCTGGGCGTGTGCTTCTAGAAAATCGGGGCTCTGCCTTGACGCACGTGCTGTTGGAGGGAGCTGGAACCCACTCACCACCAACTGCCCAGAGCTTGGGGGAGGGTGGCCATGGGGGTGCTAGGCAGTATTTTCTGGGTGACCAGGTTTAAGGCTCCCCACCCCTGTGGGTAGCTGGGCCCTGGCTGTGCACCAGAATCTGCTGGATGGCTTTCCAGAAACGCCCATGCCCCCGACCCCACCCAGAGGGAGGGCATCTCCAGGATGGGGCCTGGCCGTGGTCTGGTGAGCAGCACCCCAGGAGGTCCCGCTGTGCAGCCAGCCTGAGTGGTGAGGGCCGAGCTCAAGAGCCGGGCCTCCCTGAGCACGCTGGGGGTCGCTGGGGGTCACGAATCGTCATTGCCCTCATGAGGACATCCAGGCTCGAGTTGCAAAATCCTTCCTCCTCTTACCAACCAGGACAGGGAAGCCTGAAACCTCCGGCAACCTGGGGCCCCTTTGGGGCCGAGGCATGGTCCGCTGGCTGCTCAGAGAGGCCCTGACCTCGCTGAGGGAAGAGGACACCGTGCATTTGTTTCTGGGGGCCGCGGTGACACACGACCCCCAGTGTTCGATTGAAGCAGCACACGTGCCTTTGCGGAACGTTCTGGAGGGCCACCATCTATCTAGCAGCAATGTCAGGAGGGCTGGGCTCCCCCTGGCGGCGGGAGGGAGCATCTCTGTCTTGTCTTTTCACTGGAGCTGCTGTCCTTGCGTTCCTGACCCCTTCCTCCATTTTCCAGAAGGCCTGGTGTGCTGGGGGGTGGGGGGGAGAGGATGGGGGGTGGGAGGTGAAAGCATCCGGTTGCTGGCGGAAAGATCGGTGGTGGATTGAACCCACCAGTCCCTCCTAGGGAGGACGATGTGCTGGTTGACTCTGGTCAAGATATGCGGCCCTGGCCATGAGGGTGGCAAGCCTCTTCTGTCCTCGAGTGGGCGGTGGGGGGCGGCTCTGAGTCGGAATCCCGTCTGCTGGCACAGTATTTCCTTCAGTTTTTCCCCCATCTTCCAAGCCAGCAGCCTTCAGGGCTGTGTGGCCTGGTTCCGTGCCCAAACTCCTCTCCCTCCCTCCTTGTGATGAGGACAGTTGTGACTGCCGTTAGGGTTCACTGGAATTATCCTGGGGAATCTCGAGACCCTCAGCCTGGTCCCGAGAGACGCCCTTTCCTTACAAGAGCACATCCGCGGGTAGCGGGGTAGGGGTAAGGGGGAGATGGCTTAGTTGTGTCGGGCCCCTTCAGTCCGTTCTGCCCACTGCCACACCCCTGTGTCCATCTGTTTCCTCCACTTTGACGACCCTCTCCTTCGCCAAACGGGATGTCCTTACCAGGGACCAGCTCTTCCTGGAGGCATGTCCAAGGTTTGGGAGAGGAAGTCATCCCTGCTAAGGAGCATTCTGGCTGCACTTCTTCCATACAGGCTTGTGTGTTCTTCTGGCAGTCCGTGGTAGGGCCAGTAGTCTTCACCAGCCCCATAATGCAAATGCACCAACTCTTGCCAGGCTGTCTTACTCATTGTCCAGCTGAATGTGCAGAGGACGGGCTAGAGAATGCACGGTTTGGGTCAGGTATGCCTTAGTCTCGGTGGTAGTTACTCATCTGGTGTCAATTTGAGGATTAAGAATGTCTAGCCTGCGGCTGAGCCCCGGTGGTGTAGTGGTTGTGCGCAGCACTGCGGCCCACTGGGTTGGAGGTTCAGATCCAGCAGCAAGGCTGGACCTCCTACTCCCACCACCGGAGGGCAGTGATGCCCCCCCCAAAACAAACAAACAAAAAAACAAAAACAAAACAAGAATGTCTAGCCTGTCAATCAGACTAGCCTAGCCTGTCAATCAGAATATAGTGAATGAGGCCCCTGTGTAGGCTTGACGTTCTGCTGAGGATTCTGGGAACTCCTGTATTTCCTCCTTGGAGGTGGGAGACACACTCTCTCTAAGGCTCACTCCCTACGAGACCTCCTCTGGAGAAGAGACATGGAGAGAGGCTGAGGGAGTCAGACCTCTGGAGCCAGGGCTGAGATGCTTACAATGCCTCTGGATCCACAAGCTATCCCACCCACTGCCTGTGATCTTCCTGCGTTCAGCATCCCTGCATGTGTTTCATGAGTCTGAAGAGGACTTTAGAGATTGGCCTTGCGCATGTGGGCTAATATCGGACTTGTGGACTTGATCTGGACTGGACTAGGGTGTTTTCTCAATATTCAACTGGCCTTGTGTATGAGCCTCTCTCTTATACACATATGAGAGTCTACGGATTTGCTTCTCTAGTCTACCAGGACTAATACGGTCTTCAAGGTGACATCTTTGCTCATTCACACTTTTCAGAGTTTTTTGGCAGCGGGTTTGCCCTGTGTAAAACATCATCTGATTTCCATGGGCACTGATTTTGGATCTAAGTAGAATGAGGCCCTTGACAGCATCAATCTTTTCTTTATCATGTCGTTACCTACTGGCCGGCTGTGTGGATTTTGTTGTTCTCTTTGTGTTGAAGTATCATCTCTACTGAAAGCCGCAGTCTTTGATCTTCACCAGCCAGTGTCAAGTCCTCTTCCGTTTCAGCAAGCAAGGTTGCGTTGTCCGCTTATCACACAGGCTGTGAGTCTTCTCAATCTTGATGTCCAGGGTCCAGCTTCTCTGATTTAGTCGGCATACGGACCGAATAAGTATGCTGAGAAGATACCGACACGTCTTCCCTGATTTCAAGCCGCACAGTATCTCCTTGTCCTGTTGCAACAAACGCAGCTTGGTCTATGTACAGCTTCCACCCGAGCCCGACACGGTGTCTTGTAATCCCCCTTCTTCGGGGTGTTCTCCATAAGCTGTTAGAATCTGAACAGTTGAATTCTTTGGCAGAGTCATAAAATATACACAAGCCAAAAAATACTAAGAAGAAATAAAAATACACACAAGCATCTCTCTGGTCTTCTCTGCCTTCAGCCAAGATCCATCCGACACCGGCAATGATATTCCTCCACTCTTATCCTCTTCTGAGTCCTGGCAGTTCTCTGTCAAAGTGCTGCGGCCACCATTTTGGAATAACCTTCAGTGACCTCTCACTTGTGTGCAATGTGTGCACAATTTCCACATTCCGCGAGATACTCTTTCTCTAACGGCGATCTCTCCTGGGTGGTCGGCAGGTAGCTGACTTCCGCGTTTTTTGGAAGAGATGAGCGAGCCCTTCCAGCCTGGTCCACGCTTGTTGGAAGGGCCCAGTGGTTCCCGCCACTGTACCCTGTCTTGCGTTGGAGGCTTGTTTTCCTCCAGTGCAGCTGGGACTCCTTCTAAGGCCATTCTTGATCCTGTGCTCCCTTTTGAAATGAGTGAGCATCGACTGGTTCTTCTGGGTGTACTGCGATTCTGTCCAGCCCTTGGGTCTTCCTTGGGTGCTGTCTGCGCCCTTCCACACTGTGTTCAGAGAACACGCCAATCTCCCCGCTGGAGGCTCGACGGCTTCGTCAAGTTGCTTTTTGGGAAGAGCCTGGCCCGCACTCCCCCTTTGGGGTTCCACCTCCATGTCTTCACCTTGCCTTCCTGAGGTGCCCTTGGAATGCGCAGCTTTGTCGTCATCTCCTTCTTCCATTCGCTTTAGCTGTTCCCTGTGTAAGACCAGTTTTCAGAGTGCCCTCTGACATTCACTTTGGTCCTCTCCGCTCTTCCTGTCTTTGTAATGACTGGTCAACGTTTTCAGAAGTAGATCCCCCGTCCTTCTTTGTAGCCTGCCTCAGTCTGGAATCTCTGCCGGGATGTCCCTGGTGGGGATGATGGTGGTATCCAAAGCACAGGGAAGTCTTTGGAACCCTTAGCCAGGACTTTGGGCTAGAAAACCTCTGGTGTCCTGCCCATCCTTGGAGTCACGAGTCTCAGATTCCAGGTTGGCTGGACAAAGTGGGAAAGGAGTCTACGCCGGCCACCTGGCCAGCAGAGCAGAGCAGGACCTGAGGCCAGGCTTTCAACGTTGTCTGCGACTCCTTTCTGTGCACACAAGAGCCAGGACTCTCTGAGGGACCCCTTTTGTCCAAGCTCCAGCCCAGCCCCCACTTGCCCCTCTCCCCAACAACTTTGTTTCCCAGGCTCCCCTCCTCTCGCTCCCCTCAAATTGGGCAGGCTGGCAAGGAGGCCTCGGAGCCACCTTTTTTTGGGGGGGGGGCATCACTGCTCTCCGGTGGTGGGAGTAGGAGGCCCAGCCCCACTGCTAGAATTGAACCTCCGTCCCAGTGGGCCGCAGTCCCACGCACAACCACTATGCCACCAGGGCTCAGCCCGGGAGCCAGCTTTTGTATTAGTGATGATTCTAGAATGAGGCTCCCTGGGGTGTCCAGAGGCTGCTGTTTTGGAAGTACGTAGCCCGGCCTTTCTTGTCTTGAGTCTGGCAGACCCCACACTCTGAGCACATTTCCTCCTCCCAGAGGGGACTCTGCAAACAAGATAACACACTTGGAGCACCCAGGCTTCCAGGGGAGCTAAGAGGGATGCTTCTCCCTTCATTGTGAATGTAGGCCCTGCCACTGAAGCCCCCAGACCTGGCCGTGAATACGGTAGGCTGACTGAGCACAGTCTCGACTGGCCTGGTCCAGGAGGAGAGGATTGGGAGGGCTTCCTCCAAGGATGGGACTCCCTCCCACAGGCTGCAAGCTCCACCCTCCGGCTGGGTTTGGATTTTGGAAGTGGAGGGTCGGCTGCAGGAGGGGCCTGGCTGTGGGCTCTGGGGTGCAGCCTGGGCAGCAAGGGGAAGCAGCTTGCCTGGAGGCAAGTTTGGCTCTGTGCGCCGCTCTGTTTAGCTTCAAACGTTTAACTCCAGGCTTCTATTTGAAAACCTGAGTCTGACGTTCCTGCCTGGCAGCCGGTGAGAAATGGGGGGAGAGGTATCTGGGCCCGGAGAAGGCCTGGCTGTGTGTGTGACAGCCTCGCTCTCTGCCTGCAATCTCAGCTGCTGCTCCCTCGCTCACGCACACTCACTCGCACACTCACTCACTCACCCATTTGTTCACTTCCTCATCCACCAGCATCTGGTAAACACAAACAAAAGCGCTCCCACAAGTCCACCCTGACCCGTGGAGGTCCGGTGAGAGCAGGCCTGGGCCCCACAGGGTTCCCCGTGGCTGCGTTTTCTGAAGCACATTTCCAGGCCTTTCTGGCTAGGCACCTGCAGGTGCACTCACACGGCCAGCCTGTCCGCACCTCACAGGGAGAACATCTCATTTTCCGTGGGTGTCAACCTCGGGGGTCATTCAGCTCCTCTGCCTCTCTGAGGGAGCGTGTTAAGGTCTAAGGAAGAGGCCCCTGCCCAAAGGGGCGAGTCTGCCCTGCGTCTTGGTGATCGAGTGTGTGTGGGGGGGGGGGGGGGGGGGGGAGGAAGGAAGGAGGGGGTTGGGTCCTACATGCTGAGACCCGAACGGTGAGCAAGACTGCCAGGGTCCCTGACTCGGGGTGCAGATTCTGGCAGAGGAGGGACGGCTGGTCAAAGGCCGGTTAGGTTGTAAGGTCTGGCCAACAAGCTCCAGGAGACCAGAAACCGCTAACACTGAGATGTAGAGTGGACACCCACTCTGGCCAGGGCCTGTTTTAAGTCACGGTGAGGTCCATTGCCTGCCTGCCAGCTCCACCTGCTGCTCAAGGCGGGCGGCTTCCTTTTGGGACTCTCAGTGCCCACTAGGCGTAGCCACGCCCAGGGGAGCTGGAGCCACGCCCAGAGTCTCGGAGTTCCACCGGGGGACTTATTTTCACCAGTTTCCTGGTCACTGGAGCAGGGCGAAACCTAGGTTCCAGCCCGCCTCCAGCATTCAGTATTCCTGAGGCGTCCTTCTGCGCCCCTCCGCCCCCCAGGGTGCAGGGTTCACCTCATCATGTGGCAGCTGGAGGAGCCCTCGGGAGAACCGGCCTGAGACCGGGGTCTTCACTCAGGAGTGGCCCCTGCGCAGGGCACATGGGCTTGACTAGTAATCGAATGTCCGGAGAGGCTAGTGTCAGGGGACTGTGAGAGCATAGAGAGCCCACCCTTAGAGAAAGGTCCCCGGGACCATGGATGGACAGTCCCCAGTTCACGGGGATGCCCTCATGGGAGAAGACTGAGAGCCTCCGCCAGAAATGCGGGAGGCCGGAGCCAGGGCCGGGTGTCCTGCCCTGCAAGCTCCAGGGTGGCATTCTGGGAAGCCCAGCCTGGGGGCGCCTCACCAGCCAGGCCCCAGGCTGTGTAGAAGGGCCACCATTCAGGCCACTGCCCTCCAGGCCCAGGGACTAGCTCATCCTGCATTTACCGACAGGTGACTATGTGTCAGATCCTGTGTCTGCCAGATTCCACTGAAGGTGGGCAGGCATGCTGCTTCTCTGAACCGCTTAGCAAGGACGTATGACATCATGCAGCAAATTTGGAAAATGGGGGGGGGGGGTCACATACGCACTAATACGTGGGTATATTCCTTTCCAGTCTTTGCAACGCACACATTACATGACTTCAGTAATATACACGTTCTAGCGAATGAATGTATTAAATGAACTTTCTTTGACATTATGCGATTTCCAATGTTTGTTTTTTTTTATATTCCAAGACTGCACATCTTTGTGCAGAATGGTCCTTTGGTCTAGACGGCTAATTTCTAAGGAGCATAAAGTCTGTTCCTGGATTTCGGGTCATCTCCCACCCTGGGATCGTGCCCCTCATTCTCCTGAGGTCCGACGTCTGGTTGGTTGTTTCAACGCCAGCTGCACTTGATAAAAATAAACCAAGTGATTTGGCTGGAACGAACTATCCCTTGGAGGACACAAAAAACCGCCACAGGCTGCACTCAAGAGAAATACCTGACAAGAATGGTCCTATATCTGTGAAACAAATCGAAAGCATTCCCACCAAGGAAACTTCAGCCTGAGATGGCTTCCCCGGGAAATTCCCTGCCCAGTATTTAGGGAAGAATTCGTATCAATTCTATACCAACTCTGCCAGACAAAAGAAGCGCTGTGGACAAGCTGTCCTCTAATTTTGTCAGGGTGACACCTCCCTGTTATTAGAAGCAAACCAATAAGACTGCAGGCCCGGATGAAGCTGTTGGGTAAAGAGCAACGGTTGAGTTACTAGAGCGCCCATGAAACTGTTGGTTAAGGAGCCATGGTTGTGCAAGGCTTGAAGCCACCAACCAGTTCCCACAAAAGAAAACACCTTGCAGTTGGCTCCCATAAAGATTCTACACTTGATCTTAGTCAAAAGGCTGGGAAGTGATCACCCCCAAAAGGATTCTATCTAGCCTATAAAATAGCAGTTCTCAACCTTCCTAATGCTGCGAACCTTTAATACAGTTTTTCATGTGGTGGTGACAACCCCCCCCCCCAAATTATTCTCACTGCTACTTCATCACTGTAGTTTTGCTACTGTTATGAATCATCATGTACATATCTGATATGCAGAATCTATTTTCTTTTTATTTTTTTAAATTATTTTTTGGGGGCGGGGGCATCATTGCCTCTGGCGGTCGTGGGCACTACCCAGTGCTGCTCCTGAGAGCCAGCGCTGGATTCGAACCACCAAGCCCGCGGACCGCAGTCCTGCACTCAACCACTTACACCACCGGGGCTCAGCCCGCAGAATCTGTTTTCATTGTTACAAATTGAACAGAATTAAAGCATCGTGATGCATCACAAAACAATATGTAATTATATTGTGAAATATTTGTTTCTAATGACCGATAAATGAAATTTTGTCCTGAAGCATGGTGTAGCATGGGTAGCAGTCGTAATATAACAACAGTAAACTACATTGCTACATTTTGCCACAGTGTGCATAAAAAGCCAGCATCAGGACGAAGGTTGAGATGATTTTCTCACCAGATCAGCATGTCTTAGGAGACTCCTGTGAAAGGTTCGTCTGACCCCCAAAGGGGATGGACCCAGTGGTTGGGCATGCTGCTATGAAGCAGCCTGCATGGCTATAGAAGATTGCTGTGGATCAACATCCACTCAACAGGAAGAACAGCTCGGGTTTGTAGCAGGCCCAGCAGTTCATCCACACCACACTGGGAAACAACCCGGACGAACCCCTATCAACGAGTAAACTGTGGCGCAGCCAGACAGGGACAATTTGAAAAGGAGTCACAGAAACCAGTGTGGGAGAGTCCATTCCCCTTCATGGTGACCCCGTGTGTTATGGATCTCCGGGCTTTTCTTCTGCGGTCCCTCGGGTGGGTTCCCCCTCTCCACCTTTCGATCATATCTGAGCCACCTGGGATCAACTAAGGAGCCCAGTGACAGCACAAGGGGACTCCAGGGAGTCATGATAGGATAGTTCTCTGTCTCGGTTGTAGTGATGGTTGTGTAACTGTGTATTTGTTAAGACTCATAATTCTCGGGCTGAGCCCCGGTGGCGTAGTGGTTGTGCACGGGACTGCGACCCACTGGGTTGGAGGTTCAATTCCGGCTCCCAGGAACAAAGGCTGGGCCGCCTACTCCCACCACCTGAGGACAGTGATGCGCCCCCCCCAAAAAAAATAATTTAAAAAAAGACTCATAATTCTCTAGCAGAAAAGCAGGCCTGTCACCATCAAGGAAACTTCCTAGATATCTTGGAACTTCAAGGTCAGCAGTTCAAAACCACCAGCCAGCTCTTTGGGAGAAAAATGTGGCTTTATCCTTTTGTAAAGAGTTACTGTCTCAGGAACCCACAGGGCTGTTCTGCTCTGTCCTGTAGTAGGGTCACCGTGAGCCAGAACTGACTCCACCCCAGTGAGAGAGTGAGCGAGTCTAACTTGCGTTGATTTAGGGACAATTATCATCGAATGTCCTGCCTGTGGGTGTCAGTGTTCTCATGTGGGCAATGAGGGTTTGGCCCTTGTAATGTCTTTTAATGAAGATGAGCGTGGTTTTGACGTTGAACAACTCGATCTTCCACAACGATATGTTATTCAACTTTATTAGGTCTCATTTATAATAGCAGCACGTACCCTGACTCCTCAGGGACCATCCTGGAAACGCCACCCTCTGCGTGGTGGCCAGCCCAGTGTTGAATAGGATTCAACATGATTCAGACCGTTTTGTTTAGCTTTTTGTCTCGGAGTAATACCCTTTTAAATCCACAAGAAGGTGCTGTGCGCCTGCACATAGGAGGCACAAGGCCGAAATCTGAGCATCCTCGCAGGCCAATTCTGAAGTAGAGAACCATCGACAAAGACAGACCCCCACACATGTGCCTGTATTCAGACACTGGGTACACACCGACGCATAGATTATGATTCACACAGAGAGCTGCATGCATGTGCACGCCAGCACATGTGCATGTCCACATAGGCTCATGAACATTCAAGTGGCTAGGAAACACACAGACACACAATGAGCATATCCACACTCCTTGTAGACACAGCCAGATGCACATCTGTAGATCTGCACAGATTTAATCACACAGTCTCTCTCTTTCTCTCTCTCACACACATACACACTGGCACCTGGGCAAACACGGCTACAGGTACTGTCGGAGATACATTTAAACGCACGAATGCAAGCCCCCAAGCCCGGGTGTACACACACATGCAAACACCTACGTCTGTGTATGTGCACACACAGAACTGCCATGCCGGCCTTTGTTATCTCAGTTTTGTGGAAAACGAAGTCCCTTTGGGGATGATTAATTTAACATGGAGATGTTTTCTAAAGAAAACAATGAAAATGTCAACTTTGTAATCCCACTGGGCGATTCCTTAAATGTCAATGAAAGACATTTCATTCTCTTTCACGGAGAAAACTGCTAGCCCTGCTCTAGCAACGCAGAAAGGCCCAGACGTGTCCGGCTCTCCCGAAGGACCCTGGTGGCGCACTCGTTAAGCGCTCGGCAGCTGACAGCCAGGTGAGCGGTCTGGACTCCCCAGACTCTCATCACCCAGGACTTTCCGAAGTCGGGAAGCCTGCGGGATCTTGACCAGCCAGCTTAGTAGGCATGATGGCAGTGGGTTTTGTTTTTGTTTGTGGGGCAGGGGTGGCAGTGAGGGCTTAGAGCTCTGAGATCCCCAAAGGAGAGCTTAGCTCAAAAACACGAAGCAAAAGAAGAAATTTCTATCTAAAAAAATAAATAAATAAAAATCAGGATCAACCAAGAATGCACTTCAAGGTGAATAATAGCTTCCAGCCAGTCCCTCCTGCTCAGAGAGAGCCATGGAGCAGGAAGGTGGGTGCCTGGGACCCGCACCATGGGCGGCCAGCCCTGGGGACCTGCCTTTGATAAGACAAAAGCAGCAAAATAAAGGAAACATAAAAGAGGGAAGAAAGGCTTGTGAAAATAACGGGCTGATCGGCATTGTTTAGCTGAGAAAAGCCAATTGTAAGAAATGCCTCCTTCCCCCCTCCCCCTCTCCAATTGCTGGCAGCTCAGGCCTTGGGTGAGGCAGGCAAGGGGCCCAGTGGAGGCAGGAGAAGCTTCCAGGTACCAAGGCCATCTCTGCCTCAGGAAACAAGGGTCAGGGCACGCAGGCAGTGTCCCATCTCTGGGACACAGGACGGTCCCTGTCCCTTCTTTGGGCTCCGTCTCCCCAGGTACCCAGGGAGACAGAGCTTTATCCAATCTCCAGAGCCCCTTCCTCCGTTAACACGGAGGCTGCGTCCGGGGCCAGAGTTCTTCAACTGCAGCGCCCGTGCTTGTGCGTTTCACCAAGGGCCCGTTGCAACCCCGCCGCTCCATCCGAGAACAATGCCTCAGGAACAGATAAAAGGCATTCATCAGCCAGCCCGGCCCAATTATCGTGTCACACGGAATGAATGTATTTTAAAATCTTTCCTGACAAGAAAATGTTCCAAGTAGGTACCTTCAAATTAGCTGGAAAATCCAGAAAATTCGCCATTAGGCCCTCTTTGAAGAATCTTTATTCCCCCCCACTGTTGTGGCGGAATTCCGTGGATATGATTAATTCCTCCTAAGAGTCTGACCTGGTGCCTCCCGCTGTGATGGAAGCACTTTGCCTGTCTGCCGGACTCCCCGGGAGCCCTGGGGCACCCCCTGTCCATCATCCCACAGGGCACCCCCTGTCCATCATCCAAGGCGTCGGTTGTGCCCCAGTGAGGACTCGATTCAATTCGATTCCATTACGCCCACCTTTCCCAAGAGTCTGCTGGGGACCCTGGGATAAGCGCTGACGCCGCCCAGCTCCAGCCCTGGGTTGGGGGTGGGGGAGGGGAGACACCCGGCCCTGCAGGAGCTGGCTTGGAACTGGATGGATGGCCATGGAAAGCCAGAGAGACTTCGTTCACTGGGTCTACCACTGGCTACGTGACCTTGCGCGCTGGCTTCAGCTCTCTGTGCCTTCATTTCCTCAGCCCCCTTCCTGGGGTGCTCAGGGGACACAGACAGCCCCCTTCCTCACCTTGAGGTCAAGGCCTGGTGTGTCCTCACATTGTCTGGGCCCCAGGGGCTGCAAGTGACCTTCTCCGTGCCCCAGCACTTTGGACGGCGCTGCTCCTGGCTTCCTGTCACGGACGGCTCCCCGGGGGTGTGACCCAGGGGAGGAGGTGTCTCAGGCCTGATGAGAAAGGTTTCCACGAGTGAGCGAGCCCACGTGGAGCTGGTGGCACGGGATGGAGAACACAGTGAACCGGGGGATTCGCCTCTGACGGACGGTAGAACTAGCTGCCTTCACAGGCTTCCCGGGAGAGTGGACTTCGCAGCAACAGGAGGCCACCTAGGGGCGGTTTCCCACGGAACCAGGGGATTTCAGGGCTGCAGGGGGGTGCAAAGGCCTCAATAGCCAAATTCACTCCATCGAGTCAATTCCCACTCCGAGTGGCTGTACCGGACAGGGCCGAGCTGCCTCTTCGGGTTTCTGAGCTTACACATCTCGTGGTGCCAGTTGACCTTGGGGAGGAGGAATGTCCTTTGGAGAACAGACGAATTGTTGCACATGCTGCCGCCATCATCCTGGCCAGAGCCGATGCAGCTGGTTTCTTCTCAGGAAGAGCAAACAGACCTCCTCACCTCCCCCCTGGGGTGAGTTAACAGAGAGTGTTGCCGGAGGCTCCCGTCCAACTCCCCTGGTTCAGTATCTTCTGGCCTGGCACGTGCACGGGGCATGCTCAGGTCCTGCTACCGGGGTGACAGCCTCGCCAAGCCCAGGGGTGGGGACCGTGGACAAGGGAAAGGTGCCCAGAAAAGCCTTTTGCTTCCTGGGTCTTTCTCCCCGGCAGGCTCAGCCCCAGGAGGAGGCAGGACCCGGGCCCAGGGCGGGTCTCCATGCCCCAGGAGTGCATCTCACGGTCACAGGAGTCTGGATGGCGTCCGGAGCTCTCTAGCCTCGCCTCTGCAGGGGAGACAACATGCTCAGGGAACTTATGGCAAATACATTATCTTCCACTCGGGGCAGCCTCAACCCCAAGGAGTCAGGAAGGTGCTCTGGAGAGGCAGGGCAGTGAAAGCAGAGTCCTCAGCTGGAGTCTGTCCAGTCGGGGTGCCGTCTGAAGTTCATTGTACATTCTCGTCATGTTAGTTCCTCAGCCCACGGGCAGGGGTTTAGGAGTAAAAGGACCCCATTCAAGCATATTCCATCGAGGCTCTTGTTACACGTAGAGCAGGACGAAGGCAACATCAGATGAGGGAGACCGTCGGCATGAGGTGGGTCCCCGTGACTTCACGTCCAGGGGCCCGATTGTCCATGATGGGGTCAGAGATCCAGGTGGCGGCAGGTGAATTCATCACTGTCACAGGCAGGACACAGAAAACGGAGACTGAAGTGCTTACAGGAGTGGTTCTGGTTTGGGGGCTCCGCCTAACCGGCTACTACCAGGTGGTTGGGGTGTGACTCATGGGCAGGCCACCCTGAGTCAAAGCCAATGGGACCCCTACTTTTCAGTAGGTGGCTCTTTTTAGTAAAGCATTGAAGACCCATGTGGGCAAGTTCCCTCCCGGGTCCTCAGTGTAAGCTTGAGAGCAGAGCCGCTTCTCTCAAAGTCTTGTCCAGGAAGGGACAAAAGATGGACCCACTGCCGATTTGTTTTGTTTGTTTTGTTTGTTTGTTTTAGTTTTTTTAAAGGCATCACTGCCCTCTGGTGGTGGGAGAAGGAGGCACAGTCTTTGCTCCTGTGGAGGTGGAATTGAACCTCCATCCCAGTGGACCGCAGTCCCGCGCACAACCACTACGCCACCGGGGCTCAGCCCCCCACTGCCGATTAATGGTCAGGAAGAACCTGAAGTGTAGCTTTGTGTGAAGCTCAAGAAGGAGGTATTGTTCCTAAACCTGGCACGTTAGATGTCAAGCGCCAACACAGCTGTAAAATGACCCTGGTCATCAAGGACATGCCCTCTGTACTCTGCAATTCAGTTTCCAGTCTGACCCAGCCTTGAAACAGGCTGCACAAGAGTCCAATGCCCACAGCAAGTGGCCCATGCTCACTGCTCGCTGGGCTGCAGTCTGACTTCAGGGTGACATCCGGGAAACCCAACCCAAGCCCCACTCCCTGCTCTCAGGTCCATCCTGACTCCTGGAGACCCCGCAGGACAGGGGAGCTCTGCCCCCATGGGTTCTGAGACTGTATCTCTTTACAGGAATAGAACGCCTCATCGTTCTTCCTTGGGGCAGCTGGCGGTTTTGAACTGCCGACCTTGCATTCACTGTACCACCCCTAGTTTTTTCCAGGTAAACTAGCTCCTTCAGAGGTCATGGGTTCAAAAGAATACCTAAGGACAAATGGCCTGGGTGGGTACCCCAAGTCCATGGACCCAGAAATCTGGGTTCCAGCAGAATTAAAGCAGTCCCTCGGCTTAAAGAATGGAATGGCATTGACCAAGCTGCTCTGCAGCATGGACTCAGCCCAGAGGTGCCCAATGCCCCAGGGCTCTAACAGCTTTCTCCACAGAGCAAATAGATACGTAAAGTATCCATATGGGCAACCCTGGGTTGTCTCCACCCTGGCTAAGGATCCTTGGGGGAGGGGGGGGCTGGAAGAGTTACTGAGTTGGAAGGACCATCTGCAGAAGTGTGTTGACCTCAATGGAGGCATAGGGTCCTATGTTCTTGGTCTTCACACCTTTCACGGTCAAACCTCACAGCTGCCCAGATAGGCCTGCTGACTGGCTGGGCCATGTTCTCAAGTAACTGAAGCCCCTGCTTTCATTTAGAAGGAAACACCAGCCAATCTCTCCCTGTAACATTTTTAACGCTGTCCCCCTTCCTCCTCTCATGATTTTCTTCTTCTTCTTCAACATTTCTTTCCCTTTTTAAAACCCACTGGTCTTGATCTTCTGCGAGCTCTATGAATGGCCCCACAGTATCCATACGGAACCCTGCCATGTGGGCGTTTTCCCACCATCCTCTCCCTCACACCCTCCTGATCAAACGCTTCGGCGCATGTTCACCTAACTCAACATTTTTTTTTTTACCATATTCTCTGCGTGCATTCCACCCTCCCCTCGCCTACTTACTCCCATAACATCTCAAGGATAAGATATTCAAAATAAACACCCCAAAACCAAACCAAAACAAAACAAAAACAGGGGGTGGTTATGAATGTCATCCGCCCTAACTCACCTGCTTCCAGTCCATGGGGAGCAGGCTGCCTGTCTAGTATGAGGGGGCTTCAAAAAGTTCACGGAAAAATTCTATCATCTTCTCATTGCATTTTTTTTATGTGAACATTTTGAAGCCCCCTCGTCTGTTATGCCAAGTGCCAGGAGCCCTGATGGCGCCATGGTTAAGCACTGGACTGCCAACTCTAAGGTCTGCAGTTCGAATCTATTAAAGGCTTTGAGGAAGAGCAAGCCTGGTCAGCTGCTGCTGTGGATGAGAGGTGAGCAAACCGGTGGGGTCTCTTTTGCTCTGCAGCATCCACGTGGCAGGTTCTTATCTCAAAGGATGCTCAACATGGGGGGGGGGGGGAAGAGGGGAGAGAAGGGACACCCATTGTACTCTTGGGGAAGAGATTGGGCCTAATAGAAGGGGAAGCAAGCTATCAGGGAGGAGAAGTCCAGGCAGAGAGACCAGGATAAGCATTGCTTAGAGAGAAGAAGGCACAGGTGTGAGAAGCACCTAGAACTTTCATCTGGGTTCAGCAGGAAAGCCTGAGTGTGTGGGAGGTGGGAGCGGGTGGAAATGAAGGGTGAGAGAGTCAGGGCCAGGAGCTTGGTATCGTAGCCGCCTTGGGACCCCTGGTGCCATAGCAGGTGATGGGGTAGGCTGCGGTTCGAAACCACTCATTGCTCCTGGGGAGCAAGATGAGGCTGTCTCCTCTTACACAGAGTTAAAGCCTCAGAAGCCCACACAGGAAGTTCTCCCGTGTCCAATAGGGTCACGGAGAGTCAGAATCACTCGATAGCAGTGAGTTTGGTGTTTTGCTTTTTTCATTAAATCATTTCATCAGGGGCTCTTACAGATATTATAACAAGTATAGCAGATATCCTATCAATCAATTATATCAAGCAAAATGGTACATCTGTTGCCACGTTGGGTTTCAAACCCTCATCTTTCTACTTGAGCCCTCACGATCAGCTCCTCTTTTCCCCCGTCTTGGCTCTTCTCTCAGGAGCACCTTCCTGACTCCGTGGGGTCATCGTGAGCGGACCCCGCTCGGGGGCCACCTCACAACACCATCCTCTGGGAAATGGGAACCCAGTGCACACTGAGTGTTGGATGGAAATGGGGGAGAGATGAGATGAAATACATTCGACAAACAGCCACCTCCAGGCCTGGCCTGAGCCAGCGTCCGGAGAGGGCGGGAGTGGACAGGGTGAGCAGAGGAGAGGAGCTCCTTGGGTGCCCGGCCGGGCAGGCTGCTCCCTGCCTGTCTGCACGGCCCGCCTGAGACTGACTCTTTGCAGGCAGCATCTTCAGGAGGCAGCCACAGAGGCCCAGGCTGCCAGATTCCTCCTTATCTCACGTGTAAACACAGATGTTTTACTATCTTGTCAAAGGCGCGTTAGCACAGCTTGCCTTGGGGAAAACGGAAATCTCAACCCCTCAGTCTCCTGGAAAAAAAAAAAAAGCCATTGTGAGGTTTCTGGCTGAAGAACAAAATTGTAGTAAATCTAGTTTTTTCTTGAAAGGTGGCTAAGGCCTCCCAGGTCTCTGGGCCACTGTCCCTTCATGGGGCGTGGCCCAGGTCAAATGTGGATAAGAATGTCTTGACTTGCGTGTTTACCGCTAGATGGTGAGCCCCCGGGGACAGGGCCACTGGTGAAACCCTGGTGCTTTCTGGTGAACGAATCACTAATGAACCAAGAGCTGAAGGTGCCTTCTACCTCTGTGGCCCAGGGTGTCAAGGCAGTTTGTGGGTGGAACACAACTTGAGGCCCTGCATCCTGATCCTCGGCCTGCCATGGGCCAGCCCACACTCTCCCTAGAACCATGATGGAATGATAGCCTGTGGCTGAAGATGCCTTCCATCAGATTCCCAGCTCCCGTCCGTCAGTTGTGTGGTGGTGGCTTGTCTGCTGCTCAGATGCTCAAAGCTCTGCCACCGATCATTCAAGCCCCAGCAGGGTCACCCGGACTCGGCAGGCACCCCAGAGCTGCCATTCCCAGGACAGGCCATCCACTTCTAAAGTCAGCTAGGGAAACCTTCTGGGTCATAGCAGACAACGAGCTGATGGATTGCTGGAAGATAAGCACCCCACCGGGCAGAAGGCACACAACTGGCACAGTGGCTACAGCAGTGAGTGTGACTGTACCGACATGAATGACGTGAAGGTGGCCCAGGACAGGGCAGCAGCTCACGGCTGGATACCTGTCCCCACAAGTCAGATACGTCGAAAGGCGCAGTCAGTGACCACAGATATCCTATTCATTGTTGCCGAGCAAAACACACTGGGAGCTGCACCCAAGGGACACACATGTCTCAGGGACGATTGGGTCACGCAATTCACGAGACAGTTGCTGGCTGAACAAGGACGCATGA